>NDFZ01004939.1:28804-121705 GCA_002192655.3 Mamestra configurata | reverse complement strand
CGAAGGCCTTGCCTTTCCCTCGCGCGGCCCGCCTCCTCCTTCGCTAGCATTACTGCTTCGCAGAAGGAGGTGACCGCTTCCCAAGCCTCCTCGCTCCGGACCATGGATTCAACCAGGGCCGGACGCGAGAGGTTGCCGCCGCCGACCGCCTCGACGAGGACACGGCGGTGCTCAGCCCAAGCAGGGCAGAAGTCTACCGTATGCTCCACCGTGTCCTCCGGGCGATCCTCACAGTGCTGACACCCGGGCGTATGGCAGTAAGGATGCTACCACACCAATCGATCGATCAATCGTCGATAGATGCCATCGATCGATGGTAGAATGAATTAGTCGACGTCGAGTGATAGTTTATGCTTCTTTTTTCGATCAGCCAAATCGATCAACTTCGATCAATATCAATCAATGGCATCGATCAATGATTGATCGATTGGTATAGTATCACTCTATGGCTTTATAACAGTGAAAAAAATTTTGTGAACCAAGAATTTTCTTAAAAAAAAACTGGTGCAATTTCCTAGTTTTATTAAACAAGTAAAGGTACTTTCTAAAACAATTTTTTTACAAACTCGTGTATGGGGCTACTATGATGTCTTAAAACGATCATGTTTCCGCTCTAAGAGGGAGACGGAGCTATACATAGCGAATAGCTCTATCCCTTTTACGCAATCGGAATTGGATGGCATTAGCACGTCATAGACACCAGGTAGACGAACCCGGATAGCGTTAAAGGTTTTATTGGAATATTGCTCGTTCAGCACAAGGCCAGCAATAATCGTGTTACCTGGTAGACCGAACTGGAACGTTGCTAGATTAAAATGATACAACGCTAGATTTTGTTACCTTGGCTTTCAGTGTAATTGGAAAACATTGACTTAGTTTGAAAAGATTGAAATGTGTTTTTTTTTCTATTATTTTAACGATATTATGATTAAAAATAAAAAATAAATATTGGTATTAGTTTTCGAACAAACTCAACTACAAACAATGTTGTTTGTTTTTGTTATAATTATTGTAGTTGATAAGTTTTTTAGTTTTTAGTGTTCTGTGCGTTTTTTCCGGCAGAATAAATTGATTTTCTTTCTTTCTTTAATGTGTTATTGTTCCAAAATATACTTTTTATTATTATTTTATTATTCTCAACTGCTTGTTGTTGTGCTAAGTCATTGTGTAATTTCGTTTGTATCCGAATCTGTAAGCTGCGACATTTCTTAAAAGTTCCATATTCATCGCAAAGAAAACATTTTATTCATGCATACCTACATGAATATTGTTACAAAGTTATAAAATTTCATCAAATATGTTTTTGAAAAAACCGGCCAAGTGCAAGTCGGACTTGCACACGAAGGGTTCCGTACCATAAGCCGAAAAAAACATGTTTCTTGTATTTAAAAAAAATAAAAATATATTTTATTTTTAATTTTATTTCATTTTTTATTTTATTTCATTTTTATTATTTTTTGTTCTAGCGGCAACAGAAATACATCATCTGTGAAAATTTCAACTATCTAGCTACCACGGTTCATGAGATACAGCCTGGTGACAGACAGACAGAAGGAATCTGGAGTCTGAGTAATTGAGTTTATACCCTTTGGGTTCAGAACCCAAAAAAAAAACCGCCGACTTTGGTTAACCATGAAAAAAATATCCCAGGCCCACCTAGTCCTTTCCCAACTACATAATTATGTTAGGGTCGGATTTATTCAAACCGGCTGCAGTCGAATACCAGCATTTTACTTGGAGCCACTGCCTATCAGACGTAAATTACTTAGTAACTGGGTAACAAGACAAACCTAGCAAAACTGTTGTCAGATTTTCTGGCTTCTGACTACCCGTAACTACTGTCAAAGATGATCAAATGACAGCCGGGACCAATGACTTGACGTGCTTTTCGAGCCAAGCAGGAGTCTCAGTTTGTAAAAGATGACCATCCAAGACTGACCTCGATAAGTTTGCTTAACCTTCAAGATCGGACCGTGCAGCTGTTAAGTATTACTTAGCCACCAGCTCCTCGAATTTTAGTTAACCATGAAACTAGGCTCAAAAAGTGGGCCAAAAACAATAACAAACTTCGCAAGCCTACAATACGAAAGTCAATACCCCAGCTTACCAGCGATCAGCTTCCAAGCTGGACGCTCAACACCCCTGGGAAAGCTAACCCCATATCTTTAGACTAGACGAGTCTGGGTAAATCGAAAAACTTTAAATGGGTCCAATTTCCAGCCCCCGCTTCCCCGCTGCCATGCCCCGCGAGACGTGGGGCAATTAAAAGAATTGCCCCGCTACGATTCAGTCCAACGACTAAAAACGAAAATATAGTGGAGAATAATTGAGACGAGGACGTCGGACATGATCTTGAAGTTAGCAAGTATTTATTCATGAAAATTTAGGGAGCATTACCCTAAATTTGATTTTCAGTTTTGGATGAAGAATTTAATTTGTCATTAATTTTACGAGCTTTAGGGTTAGTGACAATAAAAACAGCCGATTAAATAACCAAAATTTCACTTTAATTTAACAACACTAATTACAACTTTAAACTCACTAATTATAACACAACTTTACTACTGATCATTTGCACACACTTCACTTCACAACACAACTTCACTTGAAGATCGCTTTCGAAGTATTCGCTTGTATCGCAAATCCAATACTGGTGGTCGCGAGCTATGTGGACCATATATAGGTCAGTTAATTCCAGAACCTTCTATTGTCAACATCTGATAAGTTCGCCTAAATACCGGTCCCGACTGACCTGATGTTGAGAACTCTAGAATGTTCTAGCGTAGAAAACACTAGAAGGTACTTGACTGCTACGCGATACTAGATGGCACTAGTAGTAACTAATGATGCAATTTTTTACAGACAAATACTTCTGGAATTAGCAGTGAACAATGATTCAAATTTGCGGGTACAAACTTATCAAGTCGCACTATAAACAGCAAAGAAAATTGCTCATCTATATTTAGATAGATCGATAAACCATTCATCTGATACTTGATACAATAAAAACGATAAAAAGCTCCGCAATTAAAACAATCACAAATATTAAATCCAAGTCTCTGACACTCTAAAACTATTAACTAGATTATTTTATTAACATTAGGCTTATACATTTCGGGACTCTGGGGTCCTGGACCTCTGGAAGGCATGGCAGGGGCCGAATCCAACTCAACGAGGCCCTGTTAGCCATCTTTAATTGAAAGGGTAATTTTGAAAATTGAAAGACAATCAACAACGTGTTTCGGTTTTTGTCATCACCATCATATCAGCCGAAAGACGTCCACTGCTGGACATAGGCCTCCCCTAAATGGAGGGGTTTGCCATAATCACCACGCTTGGCAGGCGGGTTAGTAATCGCAGTGTAGCTGTTACAATATACAAATAATGCTGCTGCCCATTCTCTGGTGAGTCCCTTAGTCGCCTCTTAGTCGCAGTCTGTGGGTAAAGTATACGCAGAGGGCATACAGCGCTCTGCGTGTCCAGTACCTACAACAATGCATTTAGAATGCTTGTGGGGCTGCCACGGTTCTGTAGCGCGTCTGGTATATTTGCCGATGCGAGAGTAGATCATTTCTACGCCATTATCTGTAAGCGTTGCGCCTCTCTAAGGCTCAGAATACGCGGCAGTTCCCACGGCATGCTGAGTGCATTGAGCGACCGGTGGGACTGTCCAATGCTCGGCCGATGGGTGGGACTGCACACTCAGGTCGTAGCTAGGTGAGTAGACTGGCATATTTGTTTGTGTTAAATTGTAACTGTCTTGTTTTTATTGTATGTGTACTACTAAAAATAGTTTTATAAGCTTAATGTATTATTATTATTATTATAATTAAAACCCACCCGACTAACGTCTACCTCCATAACTCATGAAGCTATTGAACACCTCTTATTGCCTCCATTCGAGCCTTCACCGCCCCAAGACGACGCCGAGTAATAAATCACACCCAATGGGGTTGAAACTCTATAGTCTTGTTTATAGGTAATCAGATGCCACCAGTCAAGGTTAATGACCTGCGTGTGTCTTCAAGGGTGTCACTTATTTGCTGATTGATATGGTTTACGTGGATGTGGTATGTGGGTTCGTTGAGGGTGTTTCGGTCCAAGGGTGGGTACTGACCGGGGTTACAGGGCGTAATTTAACACAGCATAAAGCAAGCAATCGTACGTGAAAACGAGCTCGAACGTGTGCGTATTTGTTGTTTTACACGGATTTTAGGACACGGCGTAACATAAAATGCTCGCTGCGAATGTTACATTACGGCCCGTAATCACACACATCATCACTTCATATCATATAAGTATCCACCGATACTTGTATAATATGAGGCCCATGAAATACGAAACGAGTCTGAACCCTAATATCAGGAAATAAATAACCTTTTGATTAATATATAAACCTCATAATACGCACAGGACTATCATATTACATTAAACAACTGTACAAAGGTCGGTTTTATAGCATAGGACAATTTCTTACAGACAACCTTTGGAACAACTGAACTAGAGGGGACAGAATGTATCGAGGCGTCGCAAATTAAATTCAAGTCAAGTGGTGCGATTGGCTGTTGGAAGTTTATTCAACCAATTACAGTAACTGCGGCTAACAGCTACTACGGTCGACAAATCCGAATACTCGATTCGGATAACCACATTATCTTCAAAACCGCTACTAATGCTATGATACATACCTCTCCTTCGTCAGAAGGTGTGTTCGTAATCATTTACACGGGCTTGGTGAATAACACATTTCATCAATTGTTTCAAAAACATTTTTTTATTTTATTTATTTGGGACAAAAGACAGTTATACATTACAGCATTTACAAAAGGTAGTTATATTACAGTCGAAAAAACGTATGATTCACACCATTGTCCACGAAGTGACATCGGAGTATGATAGATAACGAACTTATGTTACATGAAAAGAAGAAAAAATATATATCTATATTTAGAAGAAAAACCCTATATACCGACGAATCGAAGGAAGCGGATGACAAGAGTATCCGTCCTGTGGGCGACTTGCAAGAAATTGTGAAACCATGCTTTTAAATTTAGATTGCGACAGCGCGAAAACATCAAAATCAAAGAATTGTGAGTAACAAGTTTCTAAAAGTCGGCGGAGAGGGGCTCGCACCCCAGCCTACGTTCTACATCGGGCAGTGTAGAATAGTCGAGGTGCGCGCACCTCCCGCCGAATAATAGTTCTACATAGGTACTACGTAACACAATCCATTCGACAGCTCAGTACAATTAAATTTGTTATTGCATATACCGTAAAGTATTACAACCATGATCAATGAACGTCTGGAATCCAAGCTCATTAATAATCAACAGTCAATTATTAAAATTAGGTTGAGACCCAGCACTTTTTGAACGTAAGATTTACTTATATACTCGTGCAGTCCCTCTAAACGCCCACTACCTAGTGTTTAGGCTGGAAAGACGAAGTGGCGCAACAAACTCACTAGCGACACATCTGTAGGTTATGTTTCCAATTGTTAGATTCTAACAACGTTTTCTTAGTAGTAAAACCACTGCTTTAACGCTCATACTAATGTCCCGTATATTCAAAATCAGAGATATCCACCATGCGGCGCTTGTTCTTCTGCGTCGTTACACCAAGAATTAAGTCTTAATAGGCTAGTTGAAACACCTGCAATTAAGTACAAAGAAAAGTACTAAATTAGGTATCGTAGATCTGTGTATTGTATTGATTTTATTGATGTTACCTACTTGCTTTGAACTATGTTGGTATTATGGACTTCAACATAAAAGATATAATTTACCTTAATTTACATAGATATTTACAACTTTTTTAATAAATACTTAACTTACTATATACACTAGAAATAAAAATATAAACTCCTAACAAAAGAACCCTAAAACATGGCGTCAAAAAATTCATCCGCATCGCTGTCGACTGGAAGTGTAGATAAAAGTATGTTGAGAAAAACTCTTCTAGTTTATTTGAAGAATTTTCGTATTAAATAATAATTTCGTCCTCTTCCTGGTATTTTTACTATCTGAGTTATCTCTCTTCACAATCGTTACCCCATTGCTGAGAATTTTTAGGATCTAAGATAAAATTTCTAAGTAAATTGTTGGTGTTAATTTTATGTTATCATTAAGTTTATTACTACACTTAAATCAGCATAAGTTCGGAAATATTATTCCAAAATCAAAAAGAAAATTAACGAATCAAGCCACTCGATCCCTATGTAGTTACAGATTCATGTTAGCGGAACGTCCCGGAGGTACTCCTCTATCGCAATCGTTGAGCAAGAATCTCTTTCAAGATTCCGCCTTTACAATCGTGGAAGAAATTAAAAAAAAGTCTTTGATAATGGCAGGATTTGTAATATCAGTTGATAACTGTGTATGTCAGGAAGGAAATTATGACTCCATGCAAATTCATTTCGTGTGTATTATTCGGTCGTTGTATGTGTTAAGTATCTCTGCACCATATTTTTATGTTATCAATGTTTTGTTTCCTTCCTGTTTATCTAATCTAGGTAGTAGGCATTATTGGATTTGTCGACCTATCCTACCGTTGTTGGATTTCCTCTTTGGCTGCAAATCCGTTTTTTAATTTTTTCAAGTATATTCTAGAAGGAATTATACTACTTAAAATCTATTTTGTGCTGTAATATTCTTCTTTTCTGTCAAAGCTCAAATTATAATGATTCCTTAAGAGGTTTTGCGTTTATTCTGTTACACGTCGTATGTATATTATTTATTTAAAGTTTGTATTTAAATAAAATATTTCAATGGTTTTTATTCTCCAGATTGCACCTACAACTATTCTCTGTATCATCTAAAAGAATTAAAGACTGGTAGAGAATGCCTGAAGCTGCCTTGAAGTATTAAATAAATATCCCAGGTTTCAGTTTTGAGAGGAGCTCAAGGCTAAAAATAACAGCCGCAGGGTTCGAGGTCGATCTGTGAATGGCTGGTCGTTCGTTACTTAACTCTCTTGTCTCATGATAAACTGTTGGTTCCACCTGATATTTGTGGACTGGCTTTGACAGTTGTTACGGGTAGCCAGAAAATTTGAGTCCAGTCTTGCCAAGAGTTAGCCAGTTACTGAATTGTGGAGGTTACATAGGCAGTCGCTCTTTTTTTTCGAAAGAGTCATCGCGGCCCTGGAACGCAAAGGGCTTTAGATAGAACACAGATGGGTTTTAGTCAGTAAGAGTCTGACACGCCCTTCCGTTCCACCCAGAGCGGAAGAAGTCATTTGATGATTTCCCATCCTTAAAAAAAAAACAGCTACGTCCAGATATTCCAGTCTACCCGTATACAGTTGAGTTCCAACCCCAACATATTAGGAAGAAGGCAGCTTGATTGATCCCAGGTTTCGACCTTGCAAACAAATGCTTTATTTACAAAATATGAAGCCAACGAACTAACACACACGTTTGTTTGTTGTGTTTGCTATCATTTCAGCAATAAAAGCCTCCACTGTAAATAACAGCCCCAACAATGTGTTGTTTAGATACTTAGGTAAACACTATTTAATGAAATTGTCTGACTTTAGCCGAGGGTCGCTAGCAAAATAACAAAGCAATTTAAAACTCGATACTGTTAGTGTGAAGGTGTGGCCATACTATGGCAGTTTTGTGAAAAAATAAAATAATATAACGTTACTATCCCAATCGATCGATCCCTTCGATCTAAGTTGATTGATTGGTGTGGTAGCTTTGGCTGATCGAAGAAAGAAATGGAAACTGTCGATCGACGTCGACTCATTCATTCTACCATCGATCGATGGTATTGATTGACGCTCGATCGATTGGTGTAGTAGAAACTATCACTTGACGTCAACTAATCCATTCTGTCAGCGATCGATTGGTGTGGTAACAATAAAGCACTGACTTCATTCATATACAAAACACCACATTTTCTAAATACAAACTTTTACTGGTTAAATGTTCAATCAAACCTGTTGTTAGTTCAAACGGTATTGTGTCCATACCTTTACAGGGTTACCATAATAAGGGACCCGATTGGTTATAAACTTGCCTACTTAATGTTATTTTATTCCCTATAAAAGAATTCTCTTTTTTAACACGTCGTTTAAATTCACAGGAGCGTTTAGGTTATGGGTTCAGGGGCGAAAGGCGTAAGCGTTAGCGATTATCAACTACAAACTAAAACGAACTTTTAAAAGGCGGAGCTGAAAATATAGCGTTGATATAAGCGCTATTGTATTCTTACTTTAGTCTGCCATATATGAATAAACTATATAACTTTAAGGATGATTTTGTTTATCTAAAACAGGATTATTCAGAACAAAACTAACTTTTATCAATGGCTTCAGTCCCGTGGCATATTCTAACTTGAATTTTGTCAGGTTTATAAGTAGTCTTTGATACTCATCAATTTAAAGATAGCGCGCACGAGCAAGCAACTTTTATCTCCGCAACTAATTTGTCTCTCACATCAAGTCTATAAGTTTTCTTTTATTTTTTATTTGTGATCAGTTTGCTCTTGACTCTAGTCTAGGTGACAGAGACAAAGTCGACGATGGAACGAGCTTACCCAGAAGAAGCCTGTTCTCTCTAATGTGAAAAAAATCTCCCTCCCGGCTGTCGCGTCGCTACATGCGCACACTTTCATATAAACCCATTGACTTTATGTGAAAGATAAATTATTTGCGGGGACTAAATATTGCCCGTGCACGCTGTCTCTTATTCCAGAATTGAGGTGTACAATAAAGTATAATACATCACACTTAATATATCACAATAATAATCATCTATTATAAAAGCGAAAATTTGGAGTGTGTGTGTGTGTGTTTGTTACTTCTTCACGCGCAAACGGCTGGACCAATTTTGATAAAATTTTGTATGCAGGAAGCTAACACCTTGAATTAACACATAGGTTTAAACCGTGGGCACCACCGCAGGGCGCAGCTAGTAATAAATAAATAGTCAAAGTCAAATAAGCAATATTTTTAAATTCACTACATCGAACTCAGTAAAAACTCTGGTACGTATCTACTTATTTTTTTTGTATAGATTTACAATTTGTTAATTACTGTGAATTCGTAGTCCAATTTTTAATATTAATGGATGCGTCTTCAACACATAAAAAACGAGCCGCAATAATAACTCTTCTGAAATAATGTCTTCACAAAAATATGCCTTTATAATTTACCAATGAGTAATGAGAAATATTGGTCTGCCGTAGTAAAACAAAAGTTAAACATTGGCTGTTTAAATTAATACCTTTGCTGCCGTCATGCGTTCGGGAGATGACAAAATGTCCACTTTCTGGTTTCTCTCTTATTTATGGTGATTGTCTTCTATGACCTAGACTAGAGTCAAGAGCCAACCCATCCCAAATAAAAAATAAATAAAAAAAAAACAGTTTATATTTACTATTTTATAAGAGTATATATTACGCACACATCGGCAAACCAGTCAAATCATCAGAAAGTCGACACGCGTTGCCATTCAAAGCGGCAACGCTGCCAGTGTTTTGAGTAATCTTCTCATGACAGCATTTGACTGGCCTGTTGGTCGAGTGGTTAGTGACCCTGACTGCTAAACGGAGGTCGTGGGTTCGATTCCCACCCAGGACAAATCTTTGTGTGATGAGCATGATCATTTGTTCTGTGTCTGGGTGTAATTAGAAATATCTAAGTATGTTTATCAGTTGTCTGGTTGCCATAGCACAGGCTGTGCCTAGTTGGGAATCGGTTGGCCGTGTATGAGTTGTCCCAAGATATACATATATATATATAATGTGGATTATTTTTTTGATGCCCAATAAGTGTTGTATATTTACTTATTATTCTAGTAGTTTATTAGTAACAACATATATTGTAGTCACATTATAATGTAAATGCTAGCTTAGTGTCATTAAAAGTAATACCAGTAAATTAATCAAAATAATAACATGTTTGAAAATCGAAGTAAAATTTGATTATACAAGATAACTCGGCTTATGACTTGCACCAATTGTCAAAATGTACTGTTTGTAAAAACAACTTTTTATTTTGTGCGTGCTTGTATTTGTTTCTTATTTGCCTTGAACATAAAAGTCCCATCGTCTAATGAGGTAAGTATTATTTTCTAAGGTGAGTAGTTTTTTTTAGTTGTTAAAAAGGCGATCTGAAGTAATGCTGTATTATTATTACATGGACGCAAATAAGCAATAAAAATGATAAATTTATTTGTTGGAATATTGTTGTTACAAGGTGTTTTAGCTACATAATATACGTCCATTATATTCTGCTGTTTTCAGCGTACAAATATTTCAAAGAATAAATGACAAGGATACGGAAAACGTTAAATACTATCAAATACTATGTCAGGATTATTCAATACAAATAACATGTCAACGCAGAAAAAAAATAAAAAAAATACTTCTTATACAGTGGCATTGTTATGAAATCTTGGAACATGTTTTTGAATTTTATGTACGGTGATTGAGATTAATGGTCCTTAAACTACTTGAATCGACCTTATTTTTTCAAATTGCAAATTAAATCTCAGTTTTGTGGGTTGACATATTATTGCTGTATTGCGTCCAAATTAATATTATTATAAAACCAGTTTAGATTTCGTAATTAATATTTAAAATAAGTAATATTATATAATAATTTAGTGACGTAAAACGAATTGACATAACACGGATCTAGAACAGCGCCAGTGTGATGAACACAGTACAAACAACCACAAAATCAATTTCAATTTGTCCGCCGCAACTCAACAACGTACATTTCGTTAGTGCAGCAGGTCATTTACAATATTATACATTGGTACCTAACTAGTAGTTATATTGGGCACGCCACTATTGTGGCGATAAGTCCCCTCTTTAAGGAGTGCCTGGAGAGGCGCCACGGCATCCGCCTGACGCAGGTTCTCACCGTACACGGCTGTTTCGGGAGATACCTGTTTCGGATTCGACAGGAGGACACGCCTGGTTGTCATCACTGTGAGGATCGCCCGGAGGCCACGGTTAAGCATACAGTGAAGGTCTGCCCTGCTAGGGCGGAGCATTACCATGTCCTCGTCGAGGCGATCTGTGGCGGCGACCTCTCGCGTTTGGTCCTGGTTCGGAGCGAATAGGCATGGCTAGCAGTCACCTTCTTCTGCGAAGCGGTAATGCTAGCAAAGCAGGAGGTGAACTGCATGAGGGAGGGGCAAACCTCACGCCCCAGCCGCCGCAACAGAAGAAGACGCCCCGGGCGTCGGGAGTTGCAGGGCGATTCCCGGCCACTGTAGGTCAGAACTAGGTCTGGATCGAGGGCGCGTTATGTTCCACGTGCGGCTCAAGGAGATGTCAGCATAGTAGGTGGGGCCTGTTAGGGCCAGAGCCTGCCAGGGTTGCGGAATTGGTTCGAAAGAGTCACCGCGGCCATGAAATGCAAAGAGCATTACGAGGAACATGGATGGGTTCCAGTCGGTAAGAGTCTGATACACCCTTCCACTCCACCCAGAGCGGAAGAAGTCAATTGATGATTTCCCATCCTTAAAAAAAACGTGGCGCCACGCCACGTGTCAACCCTGCGCTCGCCCCCGCGCTGTCCCCACACTGCATACGCCTTGCGCCCGCGCCACTTGGTCCAGTGCACGAAGTAGTCCAGTCACTAGTAGTAGGAGCGGGTGTGAGGCGTGCGCGATGCATGCGCTGATTTTGCGCATGGCGAGCACGGGTGTAAGGTGGGGACAACGCGTATGCGGGTCGTCGTCGGCGCGAGTTATCTGAACACGGCCTGATTTTGGGGTACCTGTAATACTCACAGCCACATTTTGCCAGGTATAAGCTTAAGTCTGATGAAATAGGTTACCAATCCAAATGTGGACCTCTCGTTCAGTGGTATAGCGCTAGTTTTGTAGCGGCATCTATATTGCCACATTTGAACTAAAAAAACACCAGGCGTCAGACAAATTTAAAATCACGCTATCAAAGTTCTCCGCGCGATTTGAACTTATACAACCGCCCGAATACAACTTTCTCTAGATCTTGCGTTGCGGGATTTTATACCCTGTTGCACACAGCCTAAAGATTCATTTAAATCAGCCAATTCAATTAACTTCTAACGTTACAAGCCCGCCACATTGTTATCAACTACTGTAACTCCTGAGAGCCAGAATTAACAGTATTGACCACCAGGGAACCGCCTAGTCAATAGAGCTTGATGAGTCCAGAGGAGAAACGATTCAACTGTGGCTTATGACGTTAATTGGCTCGATACATTGACATGAGATATCTTCAACTCCGCTACTATATCAGTAGTCATTCGATTCTGTAAACTTACCGTGCAAACTTAGGTGAAGTGAGATGTTACAATAGAGATGTTGCCAGGGTTAAAAAAAATACGATTCGATTTAATCCGTCAGTTAGATTATCGAAAAATATTGGATAGGTACATATTTTTTATTTTATCAAATCCATAAAAAGTACGAAAATAACACGCATCAAAGATAAGGAGTGGAGATTTGTAACGTCACTTTCCAGTAAAAATTCTTCTGGTGACGTCACACGAATTTTCAACGCACTGTATCGTCTTAATTTTTTGTTTACGTGACAAAATAAAAAATACGTGTCCAATATTTTTTGGAAATCTGTCTGACAGACTAATTAGATTTCTTTAGTCAAATACCCTGTTGATGCTACCTACTGACAGCTCACTTCAAGCTCAATTCACCTAAGTTATCGAATAAAATTGATACAGAATAGCACTACAGTAAAACGATACAAACCGGTCCCCTAATTACTTACTAACCCACCTAACTCACTATAACAAATCTCAAACACGACCTACGCAGAATTAACCGGTACACTAAACCGATTCATTCGTCGAAGCAACAAAATGAGAATTTAATAACACTGTACAGTTCGCTCGTTACCTCCACCCCACTGGGTTCATTTGAATGGAAATACGGATTTAAAGCGACAGGACTAACGTGTACGAGGTTTAATATAAAAATGTCGCTGTTTTTTTTTGTGACTGTACTTTCTTGGCGTTTAGTTTATGGTTTTTTTGCGTTAATAATGTTAAATGAGGTTTGTGTTGAGATATTGGGCGTGTTGACTGGTTGTCTAGTTGTTTTTTTCTTCATAATACTGGTCATTGTATGAAAAGATTCTTGATTTATGTCCATCTTGTTGGTTCACTAAAATAGGTAAACATGTTTCGAAGCTACCAATATGTACAGGCTGATATTAAATTCACTAGCAATATTTCAAGGGTCAACGTTTTCATTTTGTCGAGTTATGATATCTAAGCTACTATAACCCGCAGGTTTCATGTTCGCAAGCGCGTCTGTAAGCGTGGGGTCTTGGGTTTGATTCTTAGGTCAGGCAAAAACTGTTGTTGGGTTTTTCTATTTAATTTTTTTTGGTAAGTACTAGGTATTCCGGAGTTTGGAAACTGGTGGTGTAAAATCTCTCCACGGGCGTGTCGGATTGCCGTCCAACCGGACTATGAGAGTACGGCCAAGGACAAACTTTTATGCGCAACATACAAGTGTGTACTTGGCCGTAGGGAAAGACCACCTTGACCAAACTGCGGTCGGTAAGGTTAATAAACATCAGTTTTTTAATCGACTTCAAAGAAAGGAAGAGGTTCTGTCGGTTATATTTTTTAATATTTTTTACTTCATAACTCCGTCATTTGTGAACTGATTTAATCTTATAAATTTCGGAAGTCGATGTTAAAAACGAAGAAACAACCATAAACACCGACTTCCGAAATTAAAGTGATTTTGTATGTTTTTGCCATCAGCGAAACAGTAAAAGATCTTAATATTACAGAGTTATTTTTTCCCTGGAAGATTGCAATAGTTTCAAAGTCATTCTGTAGATACATTTTAAATGGATAAAAAATCCAATAAGAAAATGATTTCAGTATCATAGCAATATTACATTGTCTAAGTTTAGATCTTATAATTTCAAGTTTAGCACTTTCAAAGAAAAACTATAGTGTTTTGTGTCAAGTTCAAAATTGGCTATTATAACTTTTCCTTTGGAAGAGTTAAATCAAACAAAAAGAATAATCTAATATTACTTTGTATCAAACCTTGAAAGCAATCACGAACACAGGAATAGATTGAGCAAGAAGAAATAATATTATTTAGAAACGATGAAGAACAAGAAAGAAACTACGCGGTTACTCATTAAAAAATTGGTTTTCTGTAAAGTCGGTTTACGGACGATAGTCTAACGTGACAACGCCATAACAAAACATTGATGAAATGATCGTAGCGTTACAATGTGCGTAACGTTACAATGAGTCATTCTTTTTTGTGCGTGCTGCCGGCGTTCACTGATTTATGAGACGTTGTCACGTCAAAAAATGTTACAGTATTAATAGGTGTGAGAGCTTAACCCTATTATTACTGCATCATAGTACCAATTATCTACATAACAAAAAAGTTGATTGAAGACTCCGTAGACACATTCATAGTCAACGGATTCTACTATTTCCTCTCATTCATTCGTGCCATTTTTAAAATTTTCCAAAAAATCTTTTCCTTAAAGTACAAAAAGTAAATCGTTGCTGTTATTACTATGGTAGCAAGTAACATGATCACAACTCAATGTTAAATCACTGACGTCACGCGAACATGACACTACACATCACAAAACACAATCATGCCTGTTTGACAACTAAGTCTTGTGACATAATTACAAATTGCACTGCCGTCTGACTGACAACCTACAATCTGTAGCTAAATATTATGGATATAGTGCAGTTGATTCAATACAAATGTATTTGTGTTTCCCGATAGCTGTTCGAGGTCTGTTAGATATCGTCGTCAGCCATTAGACTGCCACTGTACCCATCGAATTAAGTTTGTGTAAAAGAGTTGTGCAACTCTTTTTTTGGTGCACAATAGAATGGAATAGAATGGACTAGTATGGAATAGAATGGAATAGAATGGAATAGAATGGAATAGAATGGAATAGAATGGAATGGAGTAGAATGGAATAGAATGGAATAGAATAGAATAGAATAGAATAGAATGGAATAGAATGGAATAGAATGGAATTGAATGGAATTGAATGGAATTGAATGGAATTGAATGGAATTGAATGGAATTGAATGGAATTGAATGTAATTGAATGGAATTGAATGGAATTGAATGGAATTGAATGGAATTGAATGGAATTGAATGGAATTGAATGGAATTGAATGGAATTGAATGGAATTGAATGGAATTGAATGGAATTGAATGGAATTGAATGGAATTGAATGGAATTGAATGGAATTGAATGGAATTGAATGGAATTGAATGGAATTGAATGGAATTGAATGGAATTGAATGGAATTGAATGGAATTGAATGGAATTGAATGGAATTGAATGGAATTGAATGGAATTGAATGGAATTGAATGGAATTGAATGGAATTGAATGGAATTGAATGGAATTGAATGGAATTGAATGGAATTGAATGGAATAGAATGGAATAGAATGGAATAGAATGGAATAGAAAGGAATAGAATGGAATAGAATGGAATAGAATGGAATAGAATGGAATAGAATTGAATAGAATAGAATGGAATGGAGTAGAATGGAATAGAATGGAATAGAATGGAATAGAATGGAATAGAATGGAATAGAATGGAATATAATGGAATAGAATGCAATAGAAAGGAATAGAATGGAATAGAATTGAATAGAATGGAATAGAATGGAATGGAGTAGAATGGAATAGAATGGAATAGGTACAAGTTGTAGGTATTCAATTTAAAATTATCCTTATACTAACTACCTTTACTAAGGCATGCAAACAGTTTAAACTGGCTAAAAAACTTATTTATCATATATTATTAACACATTCTATCGATTCAATATACATAAGTTAGACATGTTAAAATGAAGTTTAATGAATAATTTGAAATGGGCAATACAAAGCATAATGTCAAGTTTAACAAAATGGGATTATAAATTCATCAAGATTGAGGTTAATGCAATTAAATTAAAACATAAATGATTTAGTACAAGTCAGAAAATACAGAGATGTCATATTATCAACTTAAATTCTTATCGGTCTAAAATTCGATAATTTAGTAATAACATTTATTAATTAATAGGTCAATTTCTTTTTAAAAAGTGGAAATGTCTCATTTTTTATTACATCGAGTATTTTGTCAAATATTATCGGACCCATATATAATACTTTTCATTTATGGGGCGGTATCAATAAGAAATGAATGAATAAGCATTTCCACACACTAGCTATAACAGACAGTCCTCCATGCAGAGCATGCATGGAGAAGGAAGAAACGGTGTCTCACGTGCTCCTTGAGTGCACAGGCGTCGCCGATCTACGTAGACAAACGATAGGAACACCAAATTCACTCACAGACACCCTGAACTCTTTAGGAGGACTGATCTGCTTCTGGAGGGAGGTCGGCTGGTTGGAATGACAGCCGCCATGGCCCACGCACAATGGTCCAACATCAAGACTAAGTGCGGAAACCATACCTCAATAGATAGATTGATAGATAGATAGGGCGGTATCGGAACCACTATCAATAAGCAGATTTTTATACTGTCTCCTGATTGGCCGGTTTCTATTTTCGAACACATAAAGTATATTATATGTCTATCTAAACCAAGATTTTAAATCATGAGTGGTTTACGTCTTGGCAAGCGGGGTTAATTTTTAACCACATCATCGATTATATTACCACCATGAGATAGTAGTCGATTGCAAGCCTAAAAATAATAATAAAAGTAACCCAGAACGAATACAAAGTTTTCAAAAGCTTGGTACTGCTTTCTAATAGTAACTAAAAGCTAGGATAGACACAAACATTGTGGATTCTTAAAACGTTATTTATATGAACGGCAAATCTTAGTTGTTCGGTAAACTTCATTAAGCGCGACTATCGATACTTTAACCGCAAATATAAGTTCCGAATTTTATTAATTCTCCAAAGAATTTTACATGTACACACAAAAATCACACCCAGTCTCAACTTCGGAGCACAAAGCCCAAACTGCGGCCAAAAAGCTGGGCATCCTAAATAGAGTGAAGCAATACTTCACGCCTGGACAGCTTTTAACCCTCTACAGCACAAGTCCAATCCTGCATGGAGTATTGCAGCCACTTTTGGGATGTCTATTCCTCCAATTTGCACTAAACGTTTCCAAACGTCTTTTATAATGCGCACAGCTAAGGAGTGGAACTCTCTGCCTGCGTCTGTGTTTCCGAACGCATACAACCCTAATATCTTCAAAATTAGAGAGAACAGGCTTCTTCTGGGTAAGTCTCTGGTATCTATGACCTAGACTAGAGTCAAGAGCAACCCATATTAAATAAAAAAAAATTAAAAAAATGCTAAGTGCAAAATTGATTTTATTTTATACTAAAATTCGAGCAATTACAAATACATAACACTAACCCTAAAACATCCACCATTACAACATAAACTACAAGTTGACATTCTTCACGACCGCACGATGAGTGCCGGCAGCAATATAGCGGAACATAGCATAACATAGCACCACATAGCGACACATAGTGACATATAGCGACACATAGCGACATATAGCGCAATAACGCGACCGCGACGTCGCGTATGATGAACGACGGAATTTGCACCAGGAGGCATTGTGGTCTAAATTATGTACATTGTTGGTTATTAGGTCGGTTGTTAGTTATTTATATGAAGAAATGATTATAGGTGGCAATTAACTCATTGTACTGGATAACTTGATACGGAGGTACGAGCAAAGTAGTCGTTTTTCAGTACATGATTCAAAATATATATATTTTTAACGGTAATTAACGTCCAGAAACAATGAAAAATTTAAAAAGTAATTACTTCTTTAACATATTTGTTTAGTGCCCACAGATGACGACGAGAAGTAACGATCTGAGACCTTAGACAAAGTGCCATTCAATTTGGCGATAGCTTATTGTCGAAATGCCAAATTGTTTAGCACGTGCAATTCCGGCCGCGCATGTGAATCTCTTATATTTTTGACATTTGACAATTGCTATCGCTGACAGTATAGTATGTTACTCTTTATAGAGACTTTGAGGCCAGTGAGTTCTGTTTGCGGTAGCGTGGGGAAAGCTACTATCAAAACGTCAAGTTTGTATGGGAATAACAAACCCTATCGACATGTCACGTGATTAATCTCTTACATTTTGACTTTTCGACAATCACATCACACTAATATTATAAAGGCGAAAGTGTGTGAGTGTGTGTGTATGTTTGTTACTTCTTCACGTACAAACGGCTGGACCGATTTAGATGAAATTCGGTATAGATATTGTCTGAGTCCCAGGAAAGGACATCGGATAGTTTTTATCCCGGGAGTATGTTCCCTTGGGATAATTTTCGACAAACACGCGGGCGGAGCCGCGGGTGGCAGCTAGTTCTAAAATAATTGCACTTTATCCAGCCTCTGGACTCATGAAATCATCAGGCGACCGTTTTTAGGCCTGCCTCGATGACGGCGCCCGTCTTCGGATACCTGAAAACTGTAAGCCAATCCCGGCCCACATGGTTAACATAATACATAACACTATGGAATAAATAGTACGTAGGCAAACATAAATTATACGGAATAGTTGTAAACCAAACATTTCCGAAGAATTTACATCATTATTAATTTTCAACTAGTTGTACAGCGATAGTAATATCTTCTCGTAATTTTAAGCGCGGAAAATCAACATCCTTACAAACACACGTTGCTACGGCGTAGCTAGTTGCTACGCCGTAGCTCATAGCGCTACGAAACATCTACGGTTTCCCTTGAAATGTTAATTAGGTAGTTTGATAGAAATATGTATGCTGTAGTTGTTTCCTTTTAGTACGATAATTTCGGGCATTGCCCTTTTTCTAATCTCTTTTCAAAGGCACCTGAAAAAAAAAATTGAAATCGTTTTTTATTAATGTTGGCAATCGCGAAAGATGTCACTTTTAACGCCATTAATTTTTGAAATAAGGAAGTATCTATAAACGTAAGAGGTTCAATGACCACTATTGATATGCTAAAATGAAACAGCTATAAGAACTCATTATTGTGTTTACAAATGTATGTTTATGTATTGTATTGAAAGAAGTTTTAGTTGTTTAAGTTAGTTATAAGTTCTTGATAATTATGAGGGAAGAAATTTGTGTGTTCACTTTGTTACTGAGTTGGTTAGGAATTAATTAGACCCTTGAAATAGAAACACAACTACGCCGATCGGCAGCCAAACACGGTTCACAAGGATGCTACAACTAGAACTTAAGATATGACATAACATCACGCTTGTAATTCCTTAAGGGTGAGCAGTGGTATCTTTGCCTAGTTCACACATATTAGAATAACAATGTTTAAGTGCATTGTAACTAGAGGTCTTACCTATTGCCAACAACCTAGCACATAATCTATATCCCACATTGCAAAAAGAAAGGGAAATGAGAATTTGGATAAAGCAAACAGTTTTTAATTTATGCACAGTCAATATAATAGTTGCGAAGGAATACTTCGACGCCTAAGTGTGTTTTGTTTTTGTATATTCAAATGTGTCTAGGTTTAGTAGAAATAAATAGTTCAAGTTAGTAGATTTTTTATTTATTCGATTTATCGATATTAACAACAGTTTTAATAAATACTTAACTAACTATATACACTACAAATAAAAATAAAGCACCTAATTAAATTAACCTTAAAATTAAGCGTCAAAAAAATCATCCGCATCGCTGTCGACTGGAAGTGTACCCAAAAGGCTGGTGGTGGCTTTGACCAAGGTAAAAGCCAGCCCTTGGGTCATGCGAAGTGTCAACTAAGCGTCTTGAGAGATTTTAAAACAAGTTATGCCCACTCGGATCCCACGACCCGAGAGTTTCAACCTCAAACGGCTCGAAAATGTAACTAAGTTAGTTATGTACATTCTAATATATAAAGTATGTTATGAACTTTGCTTAAACAATACAAATCTATTTATACAGGATGTTTCAGAAGTGCGTGGAATTAAGGGAGATATTTAGTGAAATGTGAAAAAAACCGTCCAAGTGCGAGTCGGACTCTCAGACGTGGAAGTGACACAAACCGAAAAAACACGTTTCCTATAAGTAGCCCCCTTTATTTTTATTTTTGTTTTGTTATAGCGGCAATAGAAATACACACTCTGTGTAAATTTAAACTGTCTACCTGTTACGGTTCTTGAATTATAATTCAAGCTATAGCCTGCTGACAGACAGACGGACGGACGGACAGCAGAGGCTTAGCAATAGGGTTTCGTTAGTTACCCTTCAGGTACGGAACACTAAAAATTACTAAAAAGTTAGAAAGAGATCACTGTTCGAGAAGTTGGATGCAGTGGCAGTTATTGTAGCACCATGAAGTAGGTGCTTTAAAAACTATTTTTTTAAAATTTTTGTCGTTTTTTGCCGTCGGGATTTTTTTTTCATTTGTATTTACTGAATTTCAGATACATAACCATGAAACATAACCACGCTCTTCTGAAATACCGTCTATTATTTTCAGCACTACACTTCATATTGACAAGAACTCCTTTTTTCATAAAATCATTTGGTGCTACTACCATCATTCCTCCCTACATCCCTCTGCAAACATTTAGCTGTTAGACTAGTGTTAGCATTTATTTATCTCAGCACCTGCTGACCACCGCGTCAACTCGTGACGTCACCACGTCAGCGCGGTGACCGCTCAACGCAACGCTGTCGTCTGACGTTGACAACGCACTAACGTCAGACGTCTGACGTCACGACAGCTAGTGCGAGTGGTTTTATAGCGAAAATGATTTACTTTAAGTGTTGGAATTAAGTAGAGGGTAATTAATAGTTGCAGTGTCAAATGTAGGCTTGATGATATATTAGTGGTTTGTGTTAAAATTAGACAGTACCTCGAATAAGATATTTTTTTATAATTTTGAAAAATGTACAGGGAAAGCTATTAAAATTGTGTCTATTTATATTTGCAGTGCTGTTTCAGGGTGCCAAGGCTAATATTATATTGCATTAATTAACAGTTATTTTATATTATTGATAGGTTCACGTTTAATCTTAATCTCACCTGGTGTAAAGCGGTGATGTCAAAGGGTGATGTGGTCAAGGGTGGGGCACGCGTACCAAGTTATGAAGCTAATGAACTTTTGGTGGTGATCCAGCCAGCCGCCAGTACATCAAGCTATCAAATTTCTTGCTGGCAAATTACTTTAATAGATTTTCAACTTTATCACTAAAGTATTAGATTCAAGTCTGATTGGGAAAATTTTATAGTTTCAGGTAGCTTGGTTTGCTGGCGTCTGTACATCCTAAGTGGATCTCTCAGTAAAGTAAGCTTCATCAAGGAGCATCAAGATCAATCAATTCATCGAAACATTCATTTCCCGATTATGTTAGAGTTGGCTTCCAGAAGGCCTGCAGCTGAACACCAATATTTTAAGGTTCATTAGAAAACCAGTGTCACACAGCATCAGTCTGTCTGACGTATCTCTGAAATGGACCTTTTTAGTGCAGCCGTGAGACATACACTTAGTTCTTAGCATACCTACATTTCTTTTTTTTATTTTTATATACATATACATGTTTCATATAAGTGCTAAATAAATATAATTCTTTCTTTCTTTCTTTCTAGTATTTCACATGAAATGACTGTAAACAATTAAAAGTAACATAAAAACATCATGAAACCGATATCATTCACCGTAAATCAATTCAACTACCATGATTGGCAGTATTACAGTAAAAAACCATAAAACGATACTTCATTCACATATCGGCTGTCGAATCGATTTAATCGATTCTGATCACCATTGACAGACAATTGATTTCAATTCAGCATTCTGGCTGCACGTCAGACTTTCATTCGATTAATTTTCAGTTTTGTAGTTACATTGGCAGTACCGAGAATCGGTTGGTGTTGCGAGACGGGAAAAATTGGATTATTGCGTAACAGGAACTTTTTAGCGCGATATGGGTTTGGGAAAAATGGATAGTGCAACATTTTTCTTAATTTTGGTTGACTAAAAAATAAATCCGCTTAATGTAATACAAAATGTATTTTCAGGTTTTTGGATTATGATTTAGCAAATAGTATTAATCTCTAAAAATTCTCTTATGCGGTGAGTCAAACGCGGTTCAAAGGTATCTTTTTAGCATAGTACGTGCGAAGGTCTTCAAAGTTAAGAACCTAATACAATCATATTATAATCCAGTGCCCCTAACTCTATGAGAAGACGTGGACTGTAATGAACCTCAAGAGAAGCACTTGGTCATCGATTGTTTCTGGGACATGAGCAATCATCATCTGCCTAGTCATTTCGAAAGAGATTGACGATTGGTTTTTGAGATTTTAGATTTTTTCATTTAATTTTCTTTTTTTTCATATTTTTTGTAGTTTTGATAAATATGTATGATAGTCCGTAAGGTATATAATTATGTTATGGGTCTTTGTTACCTGAAATATGATATATTATATGTATTATTATTATTTCCCAGCCGAGTCAGCTTCCTGTTACATCCGAATCAGCTAAATACCAGTATTTAATATGAAGTGACTGCCTATCAGACCTCCACAACCCAGTAACTTGAAAAAAATATATAAAGTTAAAAAAGATATCACAACGTTGAGCTTAGTAGAGTTAGAATATTGTTTCAATATTCCACAAGATACTAAACTAACTTATTAATAAATGCAGGTACTATGTCACTAAGGCGGTTATTACACTGCACCGGACACCGCTCCAGTGTACAGTGCTGCGGTTTTTAACTTTACATTGTAGAATCTTAAAAACCGCAGTGAGATGCGGGTTGAGTGTGTTATACCCTGCGGTTTTTGTATGCAAATCAAGATTTTGCAGCGTAAAATTAAAAACCGCGGCGCAGTGTGATAACCGCCTTAAATAGACAATATTATAATCTCACTTACCAGTAAACAGTTAACCGTGCAAGACAGTAAGCCACAAAGTTAACAGTGACACTGCAGTTCAACAGTTATAATTTGTCGGGTGCTGGTTAAATTTGAGGGTCATTAACGACAGTAACTGCGAATAACCGCCGACATGAGGTTTAGGTTTAAACTGACTGGTTTGATACTGGCTAGTTATATGGGAAATTTATTTTTATTGGAGCTAAGTTAATAAAATAAGAATTTGTTCCAGATCCTGCTAAACTAAAAATACACATTTTTACGGTTCAAGGTCAATATTGTGCCTCTGCCTACATTTCACATTTCAGGAATAAAGCGTGCTGTCATAATTTCACCTGTTGTTCTAGGAAAAATAAAATAATGTTACCAGTTTAGAGTTATTTCTTATTAAAAAATAAACGAGATTGGCATGCGCTGCCGGCCAATAATCATAATAATCATCATCATACCAGCCGGGCAGCCGAAAGACGTCCACTTCTGGATATAGGCTTCCTTCAAACGAGGGTTGGTTGCCACCGGTTAATCGCCGGGCTTGGCAGGCGGGTTTGTGATCACAGTGTAGCTGTTGCAATGCACAGGGAATGCAGCTGCCTATTCTGGTGAGTCCCTTAGTCGCCTCTTACGATACCCACGGGAAGTGATGGGATGGTACTATTTATTATACCGGCCAATTTCACACATTAAAATTATTCGCCAATAGTTGTTAGAATGTAACTTTGTCAAGAGCCTCTTAAGAGGCTTCATTGAGGAAGAGTTGTTCTCCAATGGACTATCGATCTTTATTATCCTTGTTGTTAGCAGTTTATAAACGTCTCTTTTTTATTTTATTTTGTGTGTGTACCTTATCGACTATCGTCAAGTAATTTTTTTTTATTCTTCTATTTTTGAACAAGAAGCTTAATGATTTCTGTAGTCTGTTGAAACGGAACAAAAGCTCTGTAAAAGCACACAAAAATTTATATTTTTCATGGAAATCATTGTTTCTACGTGGGTACCACTAAACACATCCCCTATACTTGGCAAACTTGTACTTTTTAAACAAAGCAACAAAAAAACTGTTCGGCTGTTTAAGTTAATAGGGGAGGGATGAGGAGGGGGGTGACCGCAGCTCCAAATAGCTGGACATTTGTTTTTAATACAGTCGCACACAAACGTGAGAACCATGCTGCAATGAAAGGTGGAAGGAAGGTTTATTGGGTAATGTTCGGACTAGAGGTTTGGATCGAATCGTAACCTATACCAATTCTATGTATCTTAGTCAACAATTCAACTGCATTATACATTTATTTGAGCATAACTCTGGTCCATCTTAAAAAAAAGTTTATATTGATGAGATTTCGCGTTATTTCTATTTCACCTTGTATGAGTCTCATTCTTGTGCAAAACAAACTCAATTTACATAGATTTCCTGACGTGTGTTTCCTCATGAAATCATATTATATTTTTTTATTAGTTGTTTGGCTTAAATGTTACTTTTGAGCTTGTAGGGCTACGAAGCGGGGAAGCGGCTACCTCCTACTGCGAATCAGTAATGATAGCAAAGGAGGAGTCGGGTCGCGCCAAGAAAAGATAGGGTTATCGCCCCAACCACCTCTGCAGATGAAGACGCCCCGGGCGTGGGGAGTCGCTGGGCGATCCCCGGCCACCGTAAGCGCGGGCCTGCGGACGGCGAGCGTTGGGTGGCTCGATGTCGGATCACCACCAGGCCCAAGTCGCCTGAAAAAGCGACGCCCTTCCGCTCCACCCAGAGTGGAAGAAGTCATTCGAAGAGTTCCCATTCTTAAAAAATAAAAAGGCTACGATGCGGCGTTTTAGTGAACGGATCAAATGTGGAAGAAGTCACGCGATGGTTCGCTACAGTTGGGCTTTCGACGCAACAGAAGTTTAGGATCTGTTGCGCCGATAGCCCAACTGCCGCTACATTGCCCAGTGACTGTATCCCCGTCATACTTTAGTCCCTAAAGTATAAAAGAATGTAGTGACTGGTGAAGGCTCATTTGAAGTATTTCTAATCAGTGACCTTTCTAGGAATGTAAAACTATTTCGGCTTTTAATAACGCCAA
The DNA here is from genome assembly GCA_002192655.3 of Mamestra configurata. Lineage (NCBI taxonomy): Eukaryota > Metazoa > Arthropoda > Insecta > Lepidoptera > Noctuidae > Mamestra > Mamestra configurata. The sequence goes on along the minus strand of NDFZ01004939.1, from coordinate 96,781 downwards.
TGTAACGTGTATGTGACTTATTGTGTTCCGTACCCAAGTACACAGACACGTCACAGTTACTCTTCATCGCGAGACTATCTGCAACATCGAATCAGCGAAAATGTAGCAACACGGCTAACATTTTAGTTGTTCATTAATCTGTACGATGTGACATTGTGTCGTCGTTCGCTGGGGATGTCGATCAACTGTGTTGCAAACGTTTCGTTGTACTTGGTAATTAGTGTAGAGGTTTTGTTGTTACATTACTGCCATTTTGTTAACACATTTATTTACATTTAAACTAATATTAGAAAGATGTGAAATTCACTTTTTCTCTGCTCATAATTCACAGCCTGACTTTCCACTGCTGAACATAGGCTTTTCCCCAAGTGTCGCCACATCGACCGGTAGTGTGTATCTCGGTTCAGCGGATTTTCAAGGCCTTCACCACCGGGTCATCGATCCACCGTATGGGACACCTTTCAAAATTTCAAACAGATACATAAGTACACCTTAAATACATCATACTGATAAAAACAAGGGATCCAAATAGAATCAAAGTCAATGAACCCTTGACATAAAATAAAAGATCCCAACCGAAGCACAAAAGCCATTTGACCTTTCAAAGCTATTTACAACAAACAGTAAATGAAGCCAGACGACTCAATTACCAATACTTGATAGCTAACCCTTTAAAAACGTCGTTAAACACCAGTTGAACTTAAATAGCCAACGGTTAATTAAACGAAGGCATCCGAACATCCCCGAACGATGATTTGCAACCTCGTCAACAGAAAAGAGATAGAAACAGAAGGCCAGTTCACATAATGAACGAATACTTCATCATCATTTCTGCCGGAAATCATCCTCTGCCAAGCGTCGCCACCTTCAGCTAATTATTTCGGTTTTCAGCAAGTCATTGCCCCACCTTGTAGGACGTCTTCTAACGCTGCGTCTTTCAGCAACCGGCCACCGTACCAGAACCTTTCTTCCCCGCCAACCATCTTGTCTGCGAGCACTATGTCGTGCCTACTAGCACTCAGGATTGACAATCTATTCTTCGGTTTACGTAAATAACCTTGGTGCTCCTGAATCCGGATGTCTTCATTTCTGATTTGATGATGGCAAAAGCTTCACTTCTGATGAGAAACGTTGTGGATGAGCGCCTATCTCTAAAACTCAAAACAAATGCCACTCGCTGTACGTGAAGTGTGTATTTATTGTGGAGTGGATTTTCTGAAAGTATGTGTTCTGTGGCATCAATTGAAGGGTTTAATTAAAACCTTTTGAGTTTTTTGTCGTCAATTGAAGTCCTTTGTGAATCAAGCTCCTTTTGATATAGAGTATTTAATTTATTTTTGTATGGCTGTAGTTGGTTGCTATGGTTTTGGCCAAGAAATATTTACTAAGATTATGTTTCCAGACAATGTTTACTTATTCTTTTTTAAAGTTTTTTGACAAAATTTCATTACCCAAACAAATTTTAGCAACCTTTTTTTATACCATTGCAATATTTCGAATGATTTTAGTACGCATATTTTTATTTGGTCAAATTTTTGCTTGGCAAAATATTACCAAGTATAATGTCATTATGGCATTTGGTCTTTAATCAAATGATTTATTACAGCAAACAATCTTCAGACAATAAAATTAGGTTAACCTTTTCTTTAAACAAAACAAAATGGGTAGGTTAGGTTAGTTTAAAACTGTGACCAGAAACGACTTGCATTAATAGAAAAAAGAGATTGTTATTGGTAGGTTACCCGGAACTGAATTATTTAGATTAGGATAATAAAAACCGTTATTCCAACTGAAATATTTGACTAAATAAAAAATGTTAAAAGTACTAGTTGGTAAACAAGTTATAGTTTAAACGTTCATTTCCCAAACTAGGTTTGCGTTACAATTTTTTATGAATAGATTTTTTGCTAAGTAATAATTTGGCAAATGAAATTATGCGAAAACAATTTTTGGGAAGTGAAAATTTGTCAAATTCCTTTCGGTCAAACAAGGGAGACCCGTTTTCACGCCTAAAAAGCTAAACTGATTTTGATGGGTATTGAGATTTTATGTTTTGGTTTGAGGTACGTTCTCTTGGGATAATTTCCTACTTTTAGACTTGCAAAGCCACTAGCTGAAGCTAGTCTATTCATAAACCTTACTTTTCAATTTAACTACTTTATTTAGAACTTTATAATATGGTAAGATTACCACACACGTAGTTTAATTTGGCCTGTATTTGTCGCAGCTAGGTTAACATCCAATCACAGTGATAGACAAACATGGATGTGTGTTAATTAATTTAACATTAATCAATATAACTACGTTGGCACATGCGTGCAGATAATCTGGGACGTGTACAGGGTAAATAACTGTGGTTGAAGACCATACTATAAAGCATAGGCACCATGTGGTCGATTTGTATGACTTTAATTTTCTTTGAATCCGTTAAAATACGGATATAAAATCTCTGACCCAAATTCGGATCTTGCATTTTACACTGCATCCGATCCGAATCCGTGAAAATACGGATATAAAAAACTCTGACCAAATTCGGATGTTGCATTTTACACTGCATCCGATCCGAATCCGTAAAAATACGGATATAAAAACTGACCAAATTCGGATGTTGCATTTTACACTGCATCCAATCCGAATCCGTGAAAATACGGATATAAAAAACTCTGACCAAATTCGGCTGTTGCTTTCCGCACTGCATCTGATCCGAATCTTTGGCCCGTCGATATTTCTTCCGAATTGGAGACTCACGGATGACGGAGATAAATCAGATGACGGAAGTCGGATAAAGTGCGTAAACTACCATACAAATAGTTCTATGGCTAGTTCGGAACTTATTTTCAAGGATTCGGATCGGATGCAGTGCGGAACCGCTCCTACCAAAGAGTATCGTATTTCGCAATTGTGGTTGTGGAGGTCCGAATGTACTACGTAATACGATACTCTTTGTGGAATACATGTGTATTCAGCTGCAACCAAACTTAAGGGAGAGCTGACCAGACTTCATTGTACTTACCTTTTTTACTGAAAACTAATATTTACATCTTCAAAGCCAATTTGTCTACTAAAACAATAGGAACTGTACACTCATAATTATTTATAAACAATTAAAAAGCAGCCAATAAAATACTAATAAAACCAAATACAATTGGAAACGCGAAGGGAAAACGGATGATATCAAAAACTCGTACCTCAGCGACATCGGCGGCAATGGACGCACAATTTAATCAGTATCAATTTCATACAAAAACACATTCCCAGTCCCCGTGGACACGTAATATTTATGCGTTTTTTTTTTCGGCAAATGTACCGACACTCGTGTCCGGGAGTGCATTTGAATTTCAGATTTTTTCCCCTCCCTGGCTGGGTCTATTATTCAAATTTTATTTTGGCTGGCCAATGCGACACAGAATATATAGGTACAGAAGGCCGGGCCTTTACAATGAGCGAGAACGCACGCACACATAGACACGCTTCACCTACAGCGAGTGCAAGCGCACTCCCGACTGGTATTTGTTTGAGATCGCTGTACGTACTAGTCTATGGGAGAATTCATACGTACACCACGTGAGCGGGCATTATTTTGTATGAAAATGAATAGTTTGATTCACACTCACTACGTTTTACAATTCAACCGTGTCAACAATTCAAAGTCAAAGTCAAAGTCAAAACGTTTATTTCAATTAGGCCATTCAACGGCACTTTTGGACGTCAGCATTTACAGTTCAGTAAAATAATAATATTACATTAATAAAGTGACTCTACTGTCCATTCGGAAAGGTAGATTCTTATGAAGAAGAACGGACAAGAAACACCATAGTTACTCATAATTCAATCGGGATACTGACCACATCGCAACCACCAGCGACACCGCTCACTAGCGACTGGCCACCTTGCAAACACAACGTTGCATCGACGCAATGGCACCGCGTGCTGGAGACAATCTGTCTGTCTGCTAACACTAGCCACATCGCAATTACTAGCGACAACGCAACTACTAGCGACAACGCAACTACTAGCGACAACGCAACCACTTCGACCGACACTTTGCACACGTAACCACTGCTTGACCATTTTCGTTGCTGCGATGTGGTGTGGCTATTGTACGTGTTTTTTACTGTTTGCGTAGGAACGCATTGTCGGTCGTTGTATTGACCAGGCCTTCTGTGTGTTGGAGTTGAACTTCTGTATCTATTTATTCTGTGACTGAGGAAAGCCAACAAAACCAGCGATCAACACCGTTCCACTTGTTTGCCTCCAAATGGATTCGCAGCGAGTTTTTGATGAGATCATGATGGGCTGACGGACGTTAAATAGAGTAGAGGAGAGTGATAACTTGATCAGTGGTTGATGGATTTTGAGAAAGAAATTGTAACGTAAAGGCGACTAAAATTGCAAAATTCTTAGCAATTGCCGCAAACTTGGTATCGCACGGATGAGTTAACTATGAAAAAACTAACGAGTAACTCACAGAAGAAATACTCAAAAAAGTACTTCCACGCTTTCTATACCAAAACAATAAAACAAAAGACCAAAAGCATTTCATTATTGCTGAAAAAATCGTTATATTTTCAACTTTATTCAATGTCATAGAACGCTTAAGAAGAGAGGCAACTTCGTCGCATACTACATATTATTAACCTAATTAGTCAGAGTTGCAATGAAAGGGTGCAGCGTTGCCATTTCTCTGCATTTGCCCCGTTCCGCATCCTAATGTGAGAATAATTCCTTCACCCGTGTTTAAAGTTTTCGTTCGAAAATATCAACAAGCCTCAACAGCATACTGAGGGTCATTAGTGATAAGCCGTGTTGCGCCATCATGGCGCACTGGGTACATACACATGTGCATGTGCCCGGTGCGTCAGGTGAGCGCAATAAATATATGAATTAAAACTAGTGTTGTATTGTGTCTGTTACTAACATAGTTTTTAAGTAGCGTGTATTACTAACATCATATGGATCAAGGTCTGAAATAAAAAATAAAAAAATATTTTTTTATTTATACCTATCAATTATAAATTTCATGTTTTACCCCTTTGTGAAAAAATAAAAATTGCTGTTTTTGCGACACCCTGGAATTGGTGAGCAAAATTGGCATGCGAGTATGTTCTTCGTTTCTGCGTAAACCTCGTTTGTTACACATGCCATCGACACGAACTATTTACAGACTAAACTCTCTCATACATAATTAGAGCGAGTATGTACAATGAAACTTGCCAGGAAGTTGATATAGTTATTTTTAATACTAGCGTGTCTAAATTTAAGAAGACTATTTGCAACCGCTTTTTCGATAGCATAACATAGCACTAGCACTGTCGTATAATTACAAGCTTACACTGTACAATAATATTTAAAACGCGAATGTAACACTGTCTACTACCTAGTGTTTAATTAATTCTAATTTGTTCACTATCTGTGACAACTTGAAATTGGCCATCATCATGTTTTTAACTCTAAATATTGTATCTGGCACGGTACAAGTTTTCCGAAAAATATAAAAGAAATTAAATTAAAACATATGCCTCAGAATACAAGGCACGCAATTCGTCGCTTAAAGATATCGATCGGTGTAGTTGTTTTATTTTGGCCATGATTTAGTCAAGAGAGTCCAACAAAAATATAAACAAACATTTTCAGAATACTTTTCCACCTCAATTTTCTCCAAATCAATAAACCACCCTTAACCAACGATTGGATGATACATTAATATAATAAACAAGACCTCAGTCGGTCCATTCTCATATGTACACCCGGCAAATTAAGTCGGGACGACATAAAAAACATAAATGTTTATTAAAGTGCTGAAACCTGGCATCACGACTGTAATTTGGGATTTAATGCCACGCCACTGACCGGGGGTTTTTACGAATAAAAAAGGGAATGTGAAACCCCGGCTCGTAAGATGGGTTCCGTGGGGTAATGAAAAAAATAACTTGGAAGTTAGTGCACTTTTTAAAGCCATCTCAAGAAACTGCCTATGTTTAAGTGTAATGGGTAGTACATGGAATGACATAGGAAATTAGTAAAATGTTAAGAAAAAACTATAGAATCAATTTGACGAAAGGTCAAGTAGCTGGTTATACAGTGTTGAACGACTCCCAAGTTTAAACATTAATTTCTCAGACATTGAAGTCTTTAGATTACGTGAATTATTTCAAAACAAGTTCATAGATGAACTGAAGTAATGATTTTATTTGTTGTGTGTGTTTTTCTAAATGTTGTTTTGAGTGTATCACTAACATATGTAGTTAATAGTTTATTTATTGTTACTAACACTGTATGAGTCTTCGTTGCTCTCAATAAATAATTTATTATTATTATATTCCGAATTCTTACCGTCCTATATTATTACCAGTCAAACAATACCTTCTCTTCCATTAAAATAATTCTAAAAACGATCCGGTTTTCCGATTCAAGTGCGGAACACTAAAAGTAATCAGAATTCCGCACAACGATTTTAAATCAAACTGAAATACGACGCCGGACGTATTTTAAATTTACATTTGTTAAAAAAATGGGGCAAGTAATTTTAAATTTGTTAAAATTTCGTATTCGTTATCCGGTTCAGGAAACAATATTGATAAATAATTATTATTGACTTCCGTACTGAACGTAATTAAATAAATTAATAAAACATTTCTACGATTCCAATTGGTACCGCTCTTCTTGTTTTTGTTGTTTTTAATCTGAGTTTGGGAAATGGGAATGCGATCTGAAATACATAGATATCATAAAGTTTAATTGATTTTGCTATTTATTCATACATTAGACTTTATAAATCCTGTAGACTTTTTATGGTTTCGTTTTTCACAATTTTTATTTTTTATTTAATATAATAATAATATCTTGGGACAACTCACACACGGTCATCCGATCCCAACTAGGTAGAGCCTGTGCTATGGCAACCAGACAACTGATACTAATTTAAGATGGGTTTGCTTTTGACTCTAGTCTAGGTCATAGATGACAGAGACAAAGTCGACGATGGAGCGAGCTTACCCAGAAAAAGCCTGTTCACTCTAATTTTGAAGAGATTAGGGTTGTTTGCGGTCGGAAACACAGACGCAGGCAGAGAGTTCCACTCCTTTGCTGTACGCATTATAAAAGACTTTTGGAAACGTTTAGTGCGAATTGGTGGCATAACAACAAGGTAGGGATGGTAACTTGCAGTGCGTCTAGATGTCCGATGGTAGAAGGGGGCCGGTGGGATGAGGTCGTGGAGTTCCTGGACATTCTCCCTGAAGTACAATCTGGAGAAGACCGATAAGCAGGCAACCTTGTGACGATGAGACTAGCTGAAATCAAATTTATTTATTCATTTACACATCCAATTATGTTTACAGGCAGAACCCAGGGTAATAAAAGTAGTCATACAATGCGACACCCAGAGACGCCCATCAAAAACTGATCACACACCTACTCGCGTCCATGACTGACCAGTCCCAAGTAACGGCTCCGTGTGCCGGGCACAAGTTACATAGAGGACAATACACTAACTGTCACCCTCTGGAATTCCGCCAATGAGCAGACCTATTTTCTATATATTTATAGGTCTTATGTTCCATTGAGTCTCGAATAACTTAAACTTTTAGGAAGAGCTCTAAGCAAAGCTTGCATACAATCATGTAACAAATGCTCGGTACAGGTTCAGCTTCCACCAGGACTAATGTGTAGTTACCAAAGAAATGACAAAAAATCATCTTTTCTTCTGTCGCCCTAATGTCCCGACTATTAGCTGGTTGTCACGTACTCCCCTGGCATCCGACACGTGACTATATTGAGATCCTGGTGGAACCGAGTAATGAGCCCTTTCTTTGGATATCCGCAGTCATTTATTTTTTTTATTAAATAAAATCAACTTGTCACCCAATTTCCGGCGCATAATATTATAGCTAGGATTAGAAATTAACCTTGGTTTTTTACCATAGGGCTTAATAGTTTGAGACTTGGCTTTACTTAAGTCACCTTGAATGAATATTCTTTTATCAAACAGTTTATAATAATGACAGAAAAATTGAAAACAACTGAGTAAACGTGTTATTGAGTTTTTCCATGAGGATTTTTTCTATGACAGCCTGGAGTTTGGCAGGTGGTGTGAGACCTCCGTGCCTCGAAAAGCACGTGAAGCCGTTGATCCGGCGCTAGATCTTTCTGTGTCCGTGTCGGATTGCTATCCCATCGGACTATGTGACTGTTGGAAGATGCATAGCAATGCTATTAAAAGCACACTTTGTAAACAAGCATATTACAAATTAGACTATTACATTTAGGATAGGAATGCTTGGAAGCATGCTGGTCCTGCTCCATAGGACAATCAAGAGTGTAGAGAAATCAAACTGGTTGGCATAATGTATTTAACTATACAGATGTACTTTTTTTATTTTATTTTTTTATTATATGTATAACTCACACACTGTACAATCAATTGTTTGCAATATTTGTAAATATATGAGTACCATTTATTGTAAAACTTTTATTTGAAAAGAGTAACTATGGAGTTTCTTGTCCGTTCTTTTCCATAAGAATCTACCTTTGTGAATGGACAGTAGTCACTTTATTTTTATACATATTCGTTTAACTGTAAGGTTGACGTTCAAAGGTGCTTTTTAATGACTTAATTGGAATAAACGTTTTGACTTTGACTTTGACTTTGATGAAGTGCACCTGTATTTGCGCACACACTTATGGCACTATAATATCTATGTCCCACGCCGATAGCAAGTCTCCTTAAAGATTGGCCGCCTAGTCGAAATCGGTGAGGAGGACTATTATTATAATGACAGATACTCACGAACTATATTCGTTCATAGCCTCCACAAAACAGTGCAAACACTCAAGATTAGACAGCTGTAACTCCAAAAAGTCTTATCTCCTCACCTCGATGTTCACGGCACATACCAGAGATAATCCGCGTTACAATAAGAGCGTTCCATCATGGCGGTCGCGAACACGTCTATCTGTCACTTTCGCTCCGTTTAACGTCAATAAAAGAATGAAGTTACTTTGTAGAGTAGCTGTAAATCTCGGGGATTGGGGGGCTTTACACCTGGCGATGTAAAGGGGGTGTTTAATAGTACGACTCGTTTAATGTTGCTGTTTATACAAAACTAGCTATTGCCCGCGACTTCGTACGCGCATATCCCGTGTTTCCTGTTCACGTTTGAATTTCGGGACGAATTATACACATAAACCTTCCTCATAAATAACCCCATCCATTGCTGAAAACCGCATGAAAATCGGTGCAGTAGTTTTTGAATTTATTGCGAACAGATAGACAGACAGACGCGGCGGAGGTCTTTGTTTTATAATATGTAGTGATGCGCAAAATGCCCGCCCGTCACCACTTCCTAGTGTTTTAGTAGGTAAGAAGTTCAGCAATAACTCCTAATTTTTTTTTGGATGGGCCATCATCTATTGTCTTCTCTTGCTGTGGGAGGAGTGAAAGGGAGTGTAAGACTCTTACTGTCTGAAACCCAGCTGTGTTCCATCAAAATACCCTTTGCGTTCTAGGGCCGCGGTAACTCTTTCGAACAATTCTGTTACGGCAACAAACTCCCCAGCAACACGTCTGTCTGTTGAGTTTTAAAACATAAATGTATTCATTTAAGAATTAGGATTTTTAAATGCATTTATTTGCTAATAAACATGGGGAAATTATAAGTCTAGCCACAAAATTATTGATTGGACACGTGATTAAACTTCTAATTTTATAACTAAGCAACGGGAAAGTGACATAGCCTCTAATAAACTAATTCGTCTTTTTTACAATGCCAACTAAATATTCTATAGAAAGCGTCAAGTAAAGATCATCAATTATTGTGACTTGTCCTTCTTATTTATACATTGCCACCTAATTTACTAACTCGGCCACGGATTTTACATCTCGTCACCATTTTACGTTTTACAGCTTCAACGCAATATCCTCAAAAAAATATAATTCAAGCTTCTACAGAAAGCATCATTTATTATAACTTAGCATGTAAAATGATAGATCATATTCTTTTATCGTGAAAATAGCCACTGTATGATTTGGCGCGAGTACGCGAGACGACAGCGACCGGCCATTTGCACCAATCAGAGAGCGCCATTCATGTAACGACGAGTTGAGTTGATCACGTGTAATTGTTTATTGTCGTTCGTGCGTTCGTATTGCAATTGTTTTCGCTGTAATTAAATTAAAGTTTTCGATGACTAATAATTAGTTATGACGTCTAAAAGTGAAAATGAAGTACCACTGTACTGTTCTGACGAGGAATCGCAAGAAGAAGGTCAGCTGTCGAAAAAAAAGCGAGGTGAATCTAAGAACTGGATATTTGTAAACAAATTTTCGTGTGTAAGTTTTGCCGAAGAAGCCGTGAGTGCAGAAAAGACGTGGGCAGTACGCACTACACATATTTCCATAGAAGGAAAAAAACGATTTTATAGATGCAACAAAGTACCACGTAAAGGAGTACAGTGTGCTGCAGAAATATATTTGCTATTTGAGGCGGATACAGAGGCAGTGTTACTTTATAGCACAGATTGCGAGCATAATCACGATTCTGTTAAGAAAAACTACCATTATGGTATTTGCGACGAAACAAAATCTGAAATTAATAAACTGTATGACCTCCACCTAAAGCCGAAATCAATCTTGGAGCATTTGAAAAAAAACTCTGAACTTAAAATACCTACAAAACGGCAGCTTTATAACTATTTAGCAGATCGCCGGCGTATCAAATATGGACCATCCACAATTTCTTTAGGAGAGCTGGAAAAATGCACTCCGCTACTGAATGTCGAAGTTTGAAATGTCGACGTATGTTAGTTCTAAAGTACAGGATCTCGATGTACGCCAGTTCGAAAGTTCACTGGAGCGAAGTATGCAAGGCCGACGTATCGTTAGTTAGAAAGCATACGAGTGCGATGTACGCCAGTTCGAAATTACCCTGGTTAGGTTAGGTTAGAACTGTGACCAACTACGCGCGAGCCGAGCGAGCGAAGCGAGCTGTGCCGCGGCAGCGGCCGGCGAGCGCTACCTCGAAATTGGTCGCGAAATTCAGTACGGAGGCATTTCATACTTCGTAACAGGGTAATTTCGAACTGGCGTACATCGCACTCGTATGCTTGCTAACTAACCTACATTCTTTTTATATGTTTCTATTATTTACTATAAGTAAAATGATGGTAATTCAATGAACAAATTGATTTTGAAAAAATAAAGTCTTATTTTGTCTTTCCTCAATAGCTTTTGGGGTAATATTAGTGGTCAATATACTATTTGATGACATTTTTAGCAAAATTTTGACGATCAGTTAATATGGGATGAGTTACATTTTAAACGTACTGAGTTAAAAAAATTGAAGCTAAATAAATATATTTTTTGATGTCATTTAATAGTATTTTAGAAGTTTACTGTTAGAATGTATGTTACAAATATAGATGTTAAAAAATAACCATCATGCTGAGTTGTATTTAGAGTGGTTTACATAGAAGATAACTAGTGGCTAAGATAGTATTATTTAGATGCTCGTTAATTGTGGCTGACTTAGTAATTTAGAAGGCAACATACATTTTTGGAGGCGAATAATGATATTAAAAAGAAGCTTGTTTAATTAGCACCCATAAACATGCACAAGCAATCAAATACTAAACGCGGTAACAAGCTATTTTATCGACGTTCCTATACCGAGGTCTATTCTGATTTCATTCAGGAGCAGACAAATAATTGTCTACTCCTGAATACCCTCGACTTAGGCTTGTGAATGCCTAATAAAATGAAATCTCTTAGTTTCTATGTTTTTTACTCTCTCTATTTTTAACCCCAGACGCAAAAACGACGGGGTGTTATAAGTTTGACATATCGGTAGCTCTCGAACGGATGGACCGATTTTGATTTTGTTTTTTTGTTTGAAAGGTGAATTAGTCGGGAGTGTTCTTAACTATGTTTGATAAAAATCGGTCCAAGATGGCCGCCACCACAACATGGTGAATTACATACTTTTTTCACAACTCCCTCAATATGGGTATCAAATGAAAGGGCTTGACTGGTAGAATACTATATACTATATTAATTTCAAAACCAAGATGACCACCCCCGCAAAATGGCGAATTACATATATTTTTTTCACAACTGCCTCAATATGGGTATCAAATGAAATGACTTTACTAGTAAAATATTGAAAGTGAATGACAAATATTGACTAACGAAATGAAAATAAAAAGATTTTTATGTATTATGTATTTTTTTGTATGTAATTAAGTTTAAAACGCATGAAATAAAAATTAAAAAAAACCCCGACAAAAAAACTTTAAAAACCAAAAAATTAAAACGTTTTGATCCTTTTAGTTTTATATAGGTACGATTCTTTTTAGCAAAGTGTCGCATCGCCCCCGTATCGCTACCACTAAACAAGCTCCCCATTCGCTGAGTCGGCGTCCAGACGCGTGTTCTTTATGACAGACCCACAAAATATCGCCGCATTTATTTGAATCGCAATGTTATCATCTCAACTCGAGGGGGCTCCAGTGCTTAGAACCTTCGAGTTTGTGTGTGTTTTACGTAGGTAGGTTGAACCAAACGTAGGTGCGATGCCACAATGTGACAACGATATTCGGATCTTTTACGTACAAAAATAATAAAATAGAATACAATTAATTATGTACACCGTATAAGTTACAGAAAAAATATAAAACTAGAAAAAATTATATAGAGTGACACAATGGCGGCCTTATCACTAAAAGCGAACATTTTTTTAAAATTCTTCCGTTTCTGAGTGACTGACAGACGACGCACAGCCGAAACTGCTGGTCGTTGAAAGCTGAAATTTGGCAAGTAGGTTCTTTGGGGAGTGTAGAGGAGCACTAAGAGAGGATTTTCCGAAATTCCTACGGGAATAGGAAAAATCGGGATTTGCGCGTACGAAGTCGAAAGTTTTTTTTTTTGTGTGTTAAGCTTACACACCTAAAGCACCGAACTGATTTTGTTGAATTTTGGTACAGAAATAGATGGAACCTATTTTTCTTTTAAATGATGGGAATTCATCAAATGACTTCTGCCACTCTGGGTGGAGCGGAAGGGCGTGTCAGACTCTTACTGACTAAAACCCATCCGTGTTTTTTCTAAAGCCCTTTGCGTTCCAGGGCCGCGGTGAATCTTTTGAACAAATTCCGCAACCCTGGCAGAGATGGGACCCTGAAGATGGTTCAAGACTCTTTTAACGTGAGCGAAGCCGCGGGCATACGGTAGTTTTTTTAGCCCGTAGCATCTTTTAGTGCGTTGCGCCTGTCTTTTGGAGCGTTAAATCTTGACATCATACTCCATGCAGAGGTTTTACTATTGCCGCAGAAATGTGAACTTGGCACTTTGCTTGTAGGACGAATGGATAATGGGGCTAAAAGTTTTTGAAGCTATAAGACGCAGCGTTGCAAGATAGACTGATGAAACCCAGATTCCACCAAAGTGGAGAGGAGCGGAGACGAGAGGAGATGTGCTGCGAAGCTGGCAGGTTATTTCAACCAAAGCGGAGAGGAGATGTGAGCTGCGAGAGCTCGAAATCAGTCAAGTGCTGTCTACGAAAGGAAGAGGCCATGTCATTACAAAAGTTATATCTTAATTTGCTTGACTAAGAGGAATTAGAGGTTTTAGAAACACATTTAACTCTTCAATATTAAAACTATCAACGGGAACATAGATTCTGGATAAGAAGCCATATAAAAGTCATGGCGAATTCGAATGAAAGAGACGCGCGAGCGCGGGCGACGTCGCCGCGCCGCGCCTCCCGGGCGCCCGACTACACACATCTCACGGCACAAAATTCTATAGGAAGATGAAACATCTCTTCTCCTCTCCGCTTGATTCATTTCCACCGAAGTTAAGCGGAGAGGAGATGTGGAAATAACTAAATCTGGTTATTCAAAACACATCTCCTCTCGTCTCCGCTCCTCTCCGCTTTGGTGGAAATCGGGCCTTACCTGGTGAAGGCCATAAGAGTCAGCTGTTTGTGAGACACAAGACCGGTCCATGTGGCGACGGTTGGGAGTGACTTTTGTCCAGCATCAGTGGACGTATTTCGGCTGTAATAATGATGATGATGGTAATGATGATGAATAGTTCTCAGAATCTTGGTGTCAAGGTATGTGAGTCTGCTAGCACCTATTTAAATTTAAAAAGCGGTGCTATCCGTATGTCCACAGCCTTTGTTTTTCTTAAAGTCTAGAATTTTATGAGCTCCTGATTTAAGAGCTTACGGTGATGGTCTGTAGATAATAGTATATCGTAAAGTGGAGATGTTTTGATAAATAATTTTGATTTTAGAGTAGGGGTTGATTTATGACTTGGATTTTTTGAAAGCTTGCTGTTTTCTTTTATTGGGCAACCAGACGTTTTTAAGCCTTTCATGAATTTTCTTTTTAGGTACAGTCAACAAAGCTATTTGGTATGCAGGCTGCTAACTTGCAACTACTTTTAAACAATGTTGTGAGTGTGCTGAATAGACAATTATTGTACACCACACTCGTAGGTATGTCATAAGTTTAAAAAGTTATAATGCACAAATTAGAAATAAATATTGAAGTGGAAAAATTTATATTTTTACCTGTATACCAAATAGTTTTGTTGGTTGTACATACTATTAACGATACTTGTAGTCTAGTAGACATGAGGCTTCATATTGCATATTTCCTCTTAAGATCACAATACACTATATTAACACTAGTTAGTATAAGTGTACGACAATGATGTGAAAGAGCGGAGCCTTCTAATACAGGCATTGTTTGCTTAAAAGGAGGCTCGAAACACGTAAAAATGTAGTTTAATTTTCTATTTGTCACAATAAACGATTTTGTATTTGTATTTTGTATGAGGACGATAAAGCCGTAGAAAAATGATAATCATTAATCTGAAAAGCACATCATCAGGTCCCTATTATCATTTCACATCTACTTGGAAGCAACAAGGTTTATGTAACCAGGATTTTTGTAAACATAAAATGATTTAAAAGAGTGTCCGTGGAGTTTCTTCCACGTTCATCTCCATAGAGATCTGCGCTTTCGAACATGCAAATAGCTTCATGTTTTTGACAGACTGACTTTGACAATTCAAAAGTACCTGATAATGGTTTATTTAAAATAAATACTTTGACTTTGACTTTGACTTGGCTATTGGTGCTGGATCATTTGGCACTCTTTAAAGTGGTTGAGCCGAATGGTGCTAGCGCAGACGTCATATTGCTGAGCGAGCGCCGTCAGCTAGGACTAGTCATGTCTCAGCTGCCACGGTTTATTTTAATTATTTGTTCCTTGAATTGTTGCTTTTTTTTTACTTCGGACGCTTGATCGCGCAAGTCTTTCTACATCGTTCTCACATATGTATATGTATGTTTATATAATTTCCACACGAATGATGTAACCATATAATTGTACGCACGTTCTTTTTCCACAGAGATCTACGCTTTGGAACGTGTAATTAGCTTCATCTCTTTGGATCAGACCGACTTTAACTATTCAAAAGTGCCTGTAATGGTTTAATGAAATAAATGGTTTGAGTTTGACTTTTCCCGTGACTTCGCTGGTGTTAGAATGGATTTCGCCGAAAAAATAAGCTATCACTGTCTCCTAGGTCTCAACTATCTGTGTACCTAAATTCATCAAAATAGCTTTAGCGATTTAGGCGTGAAAGCGTTACATACTCACAAAAATACTCACTTTCGGATTTATAATATTAATTAGAATAGTGCGCAGTATAATTACCTACACATCAGCCTACCCTTATAGTAATTTCAGCGTCAAGGTAAAACGTAAAAAGAAACACACAAATCTAGACTACCTACCAAAAATATAGTTCCTAAACAAGTCACGAGAACTACATTCTTATCTAGTTCATACGTCATTAAAGTTTTCATTCGGTAAAGTACAGACGCGCACAAAAATGGTAATTTGATGTCGTACACTCGCTTTGCGATGTATAAAGACAAACTAAGAATATTTTGTTGAAAACGGAAGAATGTTTTGTGCACAGCTGCTGGCAGTTTAAGGGGAGGGGCATTGTAGCAATTCTGGAGATTTTATTTTAAAATCTTATTATTTTTGAAAGATTTGTAGCTGGTTTTGCGAATAGCTACAGTTTTTTGAATTTATGACGTACGTTTATTTTTCCAAATATGCAGAGAAATAAAATAAAAGCAGCTTAATTTTCTACTTCTAATTTTAATAACTTTAAATGAAAAAATATATATATAAATATAAAAGTGAGTTTGCGTCTTTGTAACGCTTTCACGCCTCAATCACCGAACAAATTTTGGTACAGAGATAGATGGGGCCTTTTAAACGATTATTGGCTACTTTTTGTGAAATCTATTTTAACTAGAGTGAAGCCGCGGGCAAAAGCTAGTATTTAATTATTGATTGTTACACAACTTTCAAAATGCGGCTGTTTATTTTTGGTTCTTTGTCACCTACTCTTAAACCTTTATTACCTGGTGTAATTGTTCTGAAAAAAAACCAATAGAAGTGAAGTTCTTCAGAACTTGCACTTCAGTCATCGCATCCACGTACAAAAGCGCCACGATTACCACCCGCTCCGACGTATCGCAGATGTACCACCACGGGCAGTGACGCGCCATAAACCGGCTAAATGGCTTGTCGGCGGCCATTTGCATAAACATAAACCGTACCAGAGTCGTGTCGGAACAAAATGCAAACCGGAGCGATACCGGAGTATCGGGAAAAGTGTAATCATGTAGAACAAGCTTGTGGGAAACGATGGCTAATGTTCAAAGGATAGTCTTTATAGTATAGTAGAAGAGCTTTTAGGTAAAAAGATAACAGGACTCGTGGTAAAATAATAACAGCGACACGGATCGATCTTCTTGATAGGCAACGCTTGTTGCTGTCGGTCCTTGGATGGAGACCACCAACAATAATATAATAATAATAATATCTTGGGACAACTCACACACCGTCATCCGATCCCAAACTAGGCAGATCCTGTGCTATAGCAACCAGACAACTGATAAAAGTACTTATATATTTCTAAATACATACATATTATAGACAAATTACACCCAGACACATAACAAATGATCATGCTCATCACACAAAGATTTGTCCTGGGTGGAAATCGAACCCACGACCTCCGGTTTAGCAGTCAGGGTCACTAACTACTCGACCAATAAGCCAGTCAACCTATGAAACAAAGACCCATGTCGATACACGTAAAGCTGTCAATCCCAGCAGTCATTTGGGTATCGTTGGCAGTTGTTACAGGCTTTCTGACTGAAGTCCAAAAATCTGACTACGAGACCTACCAAGACGTTACGTGTTACCCCCAGTACAAGGGTTGTGGAGGTCAGATAACTAAACTGAGAATCGTGCGATCGCTTAAATAGTTGGGGAAAGGATAGGCAGATGGTAATGAATCAATTAGAAGTAGATATTATACAAGGTGCCATTTTAGTCGTCTTACAACGGAAGTCATGTCATTGTACTCATCATTATGAACAATTTTTACTATGGGACAGTTCATAATGGAGTACAATGACTGGCATGCCGTTATACGACGACTAAAATGGCACCTTGTATAGGTCGATAGATTTAACGTTTGTCCAGTAAGGACCAACAAATCTGGGTCGAACCCCTTGTTTCAACGAATTCAAAACTCATTAAAAATTCCTTTTATCTTAAAAAGGAAACTGAAACGACACTCCTAAAAATTAACAACTTTTTTAAAGGTCTTTAAATACTTTTAATAACAACTGGAAAGTCACGTAAAGGTCATTACTTATTTTTTCTTGTCAAATAATTGAATTCCGATTAAATCACTATTAAAGAATAAAACTGTAGAATTATGTAGATGTAAACGCTAAAGAGATTGGGGGAGAGAATGTTTGCGTCTCGTTCCAAAATACGTGTTTATTTTTAACATTTTTTTATGTTAATTATATTTGAATGGGTACATTTTTCTGTGTTTTCACGGGTAGGCTACATTTTCCCGCTACAGAATTTGAATTTCAAATTAAGAACAAATCCTGTTCCACGGTTATTCAGATTTATATTCGGTTGAGGGCCAATGACGCAGAAATATGAGTCCCATCTTTCATTTGACTTTAAACGAAATTTATTTGAAACACTTCTGTTCGTGATTGTACATTGGAGATGATTGTACTTTCCGTTATTGGTTAATTAAATGTTTACGTAATTTTATTAATGTTTACTTGGGACTCCGGATCGTCTTTCTGTTTCGAAATGAAATACATTGGAACTGGTTGTTATATAATTTGTTGTCCGAAATTTCCTTTGTTGAAAATGCAAAACGAGATACATAGACGAAATATTAATAGTGTTCCAGAAACTTAGGTAATGGAAATGTAAAGGTGATGATAATAGACGCTCTGACATCGGACATTCAGGAAGAGGCTCCCTGGTGCATGCTGTTTGCCGATGACATTTTGCTGGTTGCCAAAAGCGGCCTAGAGATCTAGAGCAGATTGGAGATGTGGTGGCAAAGACTGGAGAGTGTTGGCCTGAAATTGAGCAGTACAAAAACAGAATACCTGTTCTGCGATTCCGGCGGAGAAATGCACGTAACTAAAAGAGTTAAGACACATTTATAATGTGGATGGATGGACAGGGACAGGGAGGCCATAGAAAAGATGGATGGATTGTGGTAGGAGTTAGTGAAAGGGAGTTAGTGATAACGTGACAGGACAGAATGGATGAAAAAAACATGTTGCGCCGACCCCAAGTAACATGGGATAAGGGCAGGCAGATGATGTTCCAGAAACTAAGGTTTGTTTTGCTGACGTTATTGGTATGTATAGGATAAGAATGCGATCGTTTTTGTCGATCAATACGCCTAGTCCATTCCCATCGACGTTGGAGTCAGCTCCAAGTCTAAGATGCAACTGAATACCAGTAATGACATGGAGCGACGGCCTCTATCTGACCTTCACAACCCAATAACTGGCTAACACGATACCTATTTGCAAAACCGGAGTTAGATTTTCTGGCTGGTCACTATCCGTGACCACAGCCAAATATTTTTCAATGAAAGCTGGGACCAATGGCTTAACGTGCGTTCCGGAGGAAACTCGGTATGTTAAGATACCATCCACAGACCAACCTTGGCAAGTGTTGCTTAATCTTGAATATCGATCCGTGTGGCTGTTATTATTTAGTCACGAGCTCCTCTTTTAACAGCTAATTATCGACTGAAAATTGAGCAAGCAAACATTTGTGTAAACGGCCGGACGTTTGGAACAATCGGCCGCCATCGGAATAATGGCGTTCGTTCAACAGAACGACTTAATTGTTATGGAGTGCTGATATACTAGTACAAAGTTGGGTATGCACTTTTGATTGGAGAGTCGGTTATATTATGTATGTTTGTAATTATGGTGTATTATTTGAGTTGCAACGGAATCATGAACTGAAATGAAACAACCCTAATCTCTTCAAAATTAGAGTGAACAGGCTTCATCTGGGTAAGCTCGCTCCATCGTCGACTTTGTCTCTGTCATCTATGACCTAGACTAGAGTCAAGAGCAAACCCATATAAATAAAAAAAAACAAAGAAAATGGAGAATTCTTCAGAAGCACCATAATCATCATCGTACTAGAATACATACGGCAATGTAACGGTACATGGTGGACATCCCATTCATACTCACAAAACGTTTTATTTATTTGTTGATATAGGTAACGCAATATAGATTTTATTTTTTATTAACAGAGGGCTATGTTATGCTAGGAGGCGTACTTTATTTTAAACAATTTTTATTATATTTATTGCTTGATGTTTTTTTTTAATTACCTCCAGTTATTTAGCTCACGTTTGACCACAATCTCAAATGATAGAAAGCGATGATTTGATCGACGATGGATAGCTAAGTAACCTATTCACTGTTGACTTAAAGTGTTACAAGAAATAATCGATTTCTACGAGAACGAAGTCGCATACAAAAGCTACTTTCCCATACGAATGAACTGAGCCTTTAATCTCATTACTCCTGCGCTCATAATCAGCAACATCCTCAAAGACGAGATAGAAAACAATGCTAGCAGGAGCTTTCTAAAAACTATCCGAGTAGACGCCTTCCGTCTCCTTTGATGGGGTTAATTGCTAGCGAGTCAACACAGGCAGAAAGCTCATTAAGTCACAAGGGACGGACGCGATCCCCCCCTCCAACGCCCCCCNNNACGCCCCCCCCCCCCCGCAGCTACCCGCTTGCAGCCTGAAGGAGGAAGTGCGTTTTAACGTAGGTAGTACCTGGGTAGATTTTATTTTGTATTTTTTGATGCTGGTCGTGTACTGTTGTGGACGGGAAGGTATGATGGAATTCTGAGTTGATTGTGATTGAGGCTCGTAGGTATTGCACTGGTCTGTATTTTTTATAACAATATGCTGGTAGCTTGTAAATAGATATGTCGGATATATTCGTGGAATTTAATATTATTTTTCTAGTTAGTTTTCAAAAATTGCTATTGAATAAATATGTGTTGCTGGGGAATTCGGTGGGGCTTTTCCTATTCCCAGCTTCAACACTAGGCAGTGGTAGCGAGACGGCGTTCAGATGAAATTTTGACATTCAAAAAGTACAGATTCTCAGCCTTATTGGAATAAATGATTCGTGATTGTGTCAAATGTATTCGCAAAAGAAGTTGTTATGACACAATGAAGTACTTTTGCTGAAGTTGCTGGCATGTCTTCGATTTTGAACGTAGAACGCATTAGCCAGTTTGCATGAAATAAATAAAAATAGAACCAGAGAGTTAGAGTATCTCAAAACCGTTGATTTAACTTAAAATACGCATTGGTACCATTAAAATGATTTTGACTTTGTTATTACTAGAAGGTAGTCGTATTAATAAAGGAAAAAAACCAGTGCCATGTTTTATTAACTAGTTGCCGACTGTAGGAACTTTACATGTATGAAACGGGATAGTAAATAGTAAGAGAGAGGGCAAAGAAAAACTGTTGAAACCTGATCTGTACCCACTGTTTTGTATTGTAAGGCAGTATTATATGTTTAATTTTTTATCGTTTATTTAATTTTCTTTACATATAAATATATCATTTTTATTTTATTATTATTATATTACCTCATGATTAATTAATTAAAAAAAAGAACACTTTTAACTATTGATTTATAAATTCCATATCATCATGCTAATTATTTTGTTAAATTTTATAATTATTATTGTTATTGTAAATGTTGTGCACGTCTGTAATTGACATAAACACTAGAATAAGACCTTATATAATTTAATATGTCCATGTTTGTGTTTGTATTGTTGATGTGCCATAAATAAATAAATAAATAAATGACACTTTTTCAACTACAAAACAGTATGAAATACTGTCCACAATATGTAGCGATGTCGTTTGAAAGGTGTCGCTACAAATCTGTTTGAACAACAGATGCGGCGTCGATCAGGGTTGCACTCACTCAAATTGACGACAATTTATAGAGTGAGAGATAAAGTGTTTGTTCAGTGCTAAAGAGTTCGCGGGTTCTGATATTAACGTTAAAAAATAGGTACGGCTAAACTTACATGGAGTTTTTTTTTTGTATTTTTATTTTATTTTAATATGGGTTTGCTCTTGACTCTTGTCTAGGTCACAGATGACAGAGACAAAGTCGACGATGGAGCGAGCTTACCCAGAAGAAGCCTGTTCACTCTAATTTTGAAGATATTAGGATTATATGCGTTCGGAAACACAGACATAATATAAGGAGACGTTAAAGATTTGAAGACCTGCAGTTCAACTCTTAGGTATCAATGACACTTAAATATTCCTTGGTTGAAAAAAAATTAAATTGTAATCACTGCTGAATATTTTTATTACATACTGTAAAGATATAAGAATTTAATATTAGCCAAGAACGCAAGAAATATTATTATAGTGCACAAGTGTGTGCGCAGGCACAGGTGCACTCTGTGTTCTTTTATTCTTAAAGTTCGATGGGACGACACTATAACACGACCAGGGAGACGTCAGGCGCTTTAAGTTTCCATGATACGGGGTTGTCACACCACCAACATCCAAGCTCAGGGCTGCTACTGAGCTATTCCAAATGGAAAAACCCAATAACACATCTTATTATACACTACCTAGAAATAGAACCCAGGATCCCACGCTTTGCTGTCGCACTTCCGAGCACGAGGGCTGTTGGACATTCCAAAGGTAAGCCATATTCTTTTAGTAGTTACTTCATGTACAGACAAGTGACAAGTCAAAAATTCAAAACCCTTAAAACATTAGAACTAATCTTGATCCCCAATAATTTTAGTTTTTTCATATAAATTTGTGAAAACGAACCAATACTGTTAATAAAGTGTAAATAAATAATGTACGCCAATATTTATAAAAAGACATAAAAATATAGATATATAAATCCCATTTCAGATAGATGTTAATTGCTGCGCCTGCGCTATGCCGATAGAGAAATATTACACCTTATTCGTTCACCTTTAATTAAACTTTTCGATGGCCGCGAGCTGGCTGACCTACGGTATGTAGCTGGGAGAAAATAGGGGCGGGGGAGCACCATTAATAAAATAGGATTTATTTTATTAATGGTACTGGTGAGATGATGCAAAGTTTTCAGTGTTAAGTGTATTGTAGCTAATATTTATACAATATTAAACACGGTTCGACATCTTTGACTATAACTATTGAATTAATCTCAGGTTTATAACCAATATGTGGCTGTGAACAATACTATGATTAATAAGGTTCGAAATCAACAATCTGCTTAGAGCAATGAACGGTTATTGAAGTTCTTGTCCTTTATGTATCATGTCGGGTTGCCGTCCCATCGGAATATGAGAGAGATGGAAGAGGGAGTGCACCTGTGTTTGCGCACACACTTGTGCACTGTAATATGTCCCTAGTATCGGTTGAAATTTACCGCCATGGCCGAAATCGGTCAGGGGGGCCATATGAGATAAGGCCCACGTAGGTACAGCTACAGAATGATCGTAATACTATTTATTAAAGGAGTAAGGTTGAAGACTCAAAAGCATTGATTAGAATTATTTATTTTTTCACTTACTCAAGCATGGAAAGTTAAATCATGCTAAGTATTTGATTTCTTGGCAAGCAACACGTACATACCACAAAGCAACTTCGCTGAAAGCAGTCACTGTGGATATTGGCGCAGCTTTCAATAACTGAAACTAATCAATTATAGCTCTCAAATATATCGGACATATTCGTACTTCAGGAACTTTTACTTCTGAACAGTTTCAGGACTTTCAGGTGTTTCCTGAAATCATTACGCTTTCATTATCAACATCAATGAGGGTTTTTGTCTGATAGTCCGTTATGGAAATATTTTTGAATTATATTTACTCCAAAACTATCTCCTTAAGGTAGGGGAGAGCGGGGCTAAACGTGCCGCGGGCATGTTGTTCCGATTTAATTTAACAATGTACCGGACGTTATTGGCCAAACTAAGATAGTTGCCATCGGTGCGCTGCATCGTTCCGTTTTGTGACTAATTTACTTATTATGTTTATTTCTTTTTTTCATAAAGCCTTTTTCAATCGGAACAACTTTCCCGCGGCACATTTAGCCCCGCTCTCTCCTACTGGATGGACAATTTCCAAGAAGAGTTTTCTGTCATTGGTAACTATGTTTCTATTTTCCTGAATACTATCAAAAATGTACACCAATGAGTGAATATAGTGAAATTTGTTAAAAAAATCGGTGAAAAAATGGCGAAGTAACACGCTTTTGAAGTCATTTTTCTATTCTTTAATATGGCGCGACTTGTGAGTGACGTCACATGCACGTAGTGTTGTCTCCATTTTATTTGAGATTTTTAGCTTTATCTCTTTGATTGACCGACCTTCACAATGCAAAAGGTAGACAGTTGAAATTTTCACACAGTGTGTATATCTACTGCCGCTATAACAATAAATAATAAAAATTAAATAATATTAAAAATTACATGATGCTGAAAAAAACACGTTTCTTGTATGGGAATACAAGAAACGTGTTTTTTTCAGTTTATGGTACGGAACCCTTCGTGTGAGAGTCCGACTCGCACTTAGCCGGTTTTTTTTAATAATTTCTACAGAGTCTCGCCTTTATCTAGGTTTAGAGTTTTTTTGAGAAGTACTGTATATAAATTGCTTTATATTAAGAAGAAAATAATGGTGATTTAACTTCAGTCGCTTCAAATTAAGTCCATCAAAGCTAATTAATGTACTTAAGTACTTCTTAGTTCTTCCTTCGAACTCCAATTTTCTTCCAATCTTTGTCTTTTACTTCACAATATTTCTCACGAGAATTTTCTCGACATTATTATAAAATTACCGAAGACCACTTAGCACCATTATCGTTTCCTGAGAGAAAATTGTATGAAAACAGAGTAAGGGGTAAAAAATCCACGTGAACGAAGCAAGGGGGGTTAAATGCGCGGGTTCGATGCAAATTGCTCCCGTGGGTCGTTCAGACCGTATTTAAAATAATACTCAGTTCCCTGTTCCCTTTTCCCAGGCTGAGTCCCGAAGGCAGACGGTTAAATAACTTTTAATATATCATTTGCATTTGGCTTGTGTGAAAAAAGAGTTGGAAATATTTTCATAATTTGCTTATGTTTCGGGATGAATGTTAAATAAGGGGGATTTATGATTGTTTACCGTTCGTTATGAGTACTCAACTTGTAACG
Organism: Mamestra configurata; assembly: GCA_002192655.3. Classification (NCBI taxonomy): domain Eukaryota; kingdom Metazoa; phylum Arthropoda; class Insecta; order Lepidoptera; family Noctuidae; genus Mamestra; species Mamestra configurata. The sequence goes on along the minus strand of NDFZ01004939.1, from coordinate 72,125 downwards.
AACGATATTAATGTAGTGTTTCTAACGATTATTGTGTCCGTTAATGGGCCGTTTTTCATCGTTGTAATGCGAATTCTGAATCAGCGTGTAATAGTCCATTGCTAGGACCATTCCTATGGGTTCCTACTTTCTTGGAAAGGTGTTTACTGGTGGAAATTACTCTGCTTATAAAAACAGTGACTGGTTGTTGAATTCGTTTTTTGAAATTGGTTGCACTAGACCTTATTTGCAAAGATTGAACGCACGAATGAAGGTAATCAATTACCAGTCAAATTTTTAGCAAACACATGATTTAACTGACTACCGTACTTCTCGAAGCTCATCATGTATCGTTATCACAAACCTAACATCACAACAAAAAAAAATGCCCTAACATTTAACTCATCTTCTTAGCCACTACATCTAATGGCTAAATTCAGTTCATTGTCCATTAACAATTAACTGAATCGAATCATTTTGTATCCAAAACTGTCCTTATTACTTGCTAATAACCAAATTCAACCATCTTAACTAATATTATCATGAATTTTGGTTCGAATAAAGATAAATCAAATCAAATCAAAAGTAATTTATTCAAATTAGGCCGAGTACCAGCACTTGTTTGAAAGTCAAAGTTCTACATAAAGACAGTCCCCCAAAACGACTGCCCGTCACCACTTCCTAGTGTTTTAGCTGAGAAGAAGAAGTGGCGCAACAAACTCCCCAGCAACAATGGTCCCTGAAGTCGGTGATAGACTTCTTCAACGTGAGCAAAGCCACGGGTATGGCATAGTATTCTATGTTTTTTCAGCAGCAAAACAAACGTAAATCTAAATAAGCCAGCGGTATAAGAGCGTATATTCGTCACCTAGCAAGACAAAGCTAAAATTGCGATGTTTATTGCGCGCGGACCGCGGCACGACGGATTACGGTAATGGCACTGAATACTAAGCGTGGAGGACCGGGGTAGGCAAAGAGGTGGGAAGATGCAGATGCGACAGTACTGTCGAAAAAGAAAGTCAAATATTTAATTTAACACACGCAGTCGTGATGAAGACTAGCTGATTTGTAGATAAAACATGAAATAAAAATGTGTTTAGGTTAAATCTGTAGGTTTATACTCTGCTTTATGTTGTGCTATTAGTAGAATTCTGGTTTTATCGATATAATGGACAGTTGAAAATCTTAACCGGTGCTGAGTAATCATGGTAATTAGGCGTATGTTAAAAGCCTGCGCACTGCAAAAACCCTTTTTTTTTTGCAAAAGTCTGCAACAATATTCCCAATCACTGCAACTCCTGAGAGTCAGAATCAACGGTGGAGACCACCAGAAAAACACCGAATCCAATGAAGCTTGACAAGTTATGGAAAAAAGATGAAATAATCTTGGATCTCGAAATTAACAAGTATAGAATAGCCGAGACGTAAGAAAAACATAAATTCCCCATCAAGCTATTATTGGCATGAAATGTAATAATAAATAAATTAGGACCCATTAATATTAGAGCTCATCCCTGATGTCCGGCAACTGTAAGCGTCGAAATTGACTTAGCGTGTTCTGTCTCCTGCAGTGGAATATTTTCGTGTTCGTATTATTTATATTACTAAATGATTTGTCGCAACCCAAAGCGAAACTTTGTGGAAGACAAACGCAAATTGTGTCGCTCCTAAATCACGTGCCTCACAGATGCACTTACGAAATATCCACCAAACTTACTGGCTTAGCCCTTTCTATCATTTCTCTAATCTAGATCACAAAAACAGCAAAAGGCCGCGGGCACTCACGTTTCCATCGGCAACTGAAGAATAAACAGGATTACGTCGACACCCAAACTACCTTATGTCTTCTGTTGCTCGGTACAAAAGGTTACCTAAGGGCTTACACTCATTGGGTAAAGCTGGAACCGTTTTTCTAGACTGGTTAAGTTTGCCGAGCAAGGAGGATACTGCGATTTTATTGTCAGTTGACTTGGATATTGTCGATGTTATTATCTATGCAACTATGGTACATTTATAATAAGACAGTTACTAAAAGGGTATTCTGCTAATTTTGTACCCTGAAGGAAAGCAATGATATTGTCGATCATGGAACCAGCAGATAATGTATGATGATATTTTCTGAGAAACGGCTTTATTATTGAAAACGAGAAAATATCCATGAATGTGTAGGCTTAGTTTACAAAACAATATTCCTCATACAACGGACGATAGAGTCCAACAAATGAGAACGTGACCTAAGGTTACCTAACAAAAACAGTTTACTGCGTGTAATACCCTTAATATATTTTACTACTAAGGTCGGTCACGTTTCAGACCTAGTAGGCTAGGACATTTGTTCAGAGCCAGGGCAGGAATGAGTTAGAGGCTTTGTCGGAACGCTTAGGTAGGGTTCTAACGTTTAGGGGCATTGCGATATGGGTGAATGAGCAAGAAAAAAATGGAGGGGTAACTTGACGTCTCGAATTGTCGGAGATAACGATTTATTGCTGCGGCTACTATTTGTTTTGATTATTTTATGGACTGTTGTTTTACAGTACACTTATACTTGACTTTTTTCTTATTTTTTTAGGCCGACTGCCGAGGTTCGATTCCCGGGTCGGGAAAAAAGTGTTACTGGGTTTTTCCATTTTATGCATAAAAATCTCAGTAACAGCCCGGAGTTTGGAAGCTGGTGGTGTGACACCCCCGTGCCTCGGAAAGCCGTTGTTCCTGTTGCTGATCTTTCCCCAGTCGTGTCGGGTGGCCGTCCCATCGGACTATGAGAGTAAGAGAACAGAGGGTGCACCTGTGTTATCACACATACTTGTGCACTATAATATCTCCTGCGTTCATGGTTGATTTCCATTGAGATGGGCCACCGTGATTGAAATTAAGTCGGGGGAGTATTGCACTTTTTAAGGGTTTACTTTAATATTTGTTTTTTTTTTTTTAATATTGGGATTAATCATGAATAATAGAGGCCGAAGAACTGACAAGTTGAGGATATAAGTAACAAGTATAATTGCCTGTTTTCCCCAAAATTTTAGGCAGAGGTTTAAATCTCCCATATTGTAATAGAAGACGAGTATTTTGCGATGTTTTCTATCAACCAGGCAAAAATACAAATTATATACTCCTACTGAGGATTTATAAGGTTAATAAATGTGGTCAAGCCTAATTATTAAAGTGAAAAACTTAGAAACGTTTCGGTCCCAGGATTTTTTTGTAAGTTAAAAAATTATAAAGAAAAGAAAGAAAGAATAATATTTATTTAGCACTCACATGAAACACGCACGGTACATAGAAATAAAAAACATAAAAAGAAATGTAGGTATGCTAAGAACTAAGTGTGTGTCTCACGGCTGCACTAAAAAGGTTCATTTCCGATATGTCAGACAGACTGATGCTGTCTGACGCTGGTTTTCTAATGAACCTTTCAATGGACGATAATACGGATAAGGCTGGCACAGGAACGTGGAGATTGACAAAATAAAAGACAAGCCTATGATGCTCAGGAGTGGGCGAGACCAAGCTGTGGATGATGACGATTTTCTTTTGGTGTCGATTGACTCCTATCAAATTTTGTCCGACTAGTATTGAGCAACCAGTACTGCTCTATCATTGGCCTCGTTTAAATCTTGGATGGTGCAGGTGGTGATGCAAGTCCTGTGAAGGGGCTCCGCACTGGCACTGCGTTTGGGTTGGGTGAAGAATACTTCATTTGGCCAGATTATTTTTACAGGTGCCAACCTGGGTCCGTAGTCGGTCAAGAGATTTCCAGATTGGCCACTGCAGTTCGCGTCCAGGGGGTAGATGTTCTGCCGGGGTGATGAACTGTGAAGGGGGAGGGTGTTTGGGCCTCCACAGTGCACATCTCTTGTCTACCACACTGTCCGCCAACAAGGTCGTACATTTCAAAAAGCTTATCAATATTTAATTGAGTGTTTTTCTTATTGTATTTACCTTCGTCTGTGTGTCACTGCAGGGTGCCAACTGAAAATCAGCGCTGGGTGTCTGACGTCCAGCAAATGCTGAGATGGTAACCCTTTCGGTATGGGCATGCACAGCGCAATTCTGTACTACTGTATTATTTCTGTTACTTTGTCTTTGTTGCTGAAAGTCTGTGCCGAATTAATGTTTCCTGTTCTATTATATTTAAAGCTTTTGCGGCGTTTTAGACGCACAGGTATTCGTTGATGACCCAGCAGGGGATGTCGGCAGCCTCGTTCCTGTTTTCCCTGCTCAATGCGGCTAGGCTATTTCGTGGCGATGCTGATGATGAAAAAAAATAACGCCTCACTTATTCTTTTTCTAAACTGAATATACTTGTATACTACTCGTACCTTATTACAATAGACAGTCAAGCTTGTCAACACTTAAATATATTTTAAGTATAGTAGGTAGGTTTATCTCATGAAATGGCGCGGCGTGATCTTCACCTAGCGCATTTTATTTCTTGCGGCTACGTGTGTAAGCCCGGTGTGAAGACTGTGCCTTTAATGGGAACCTCAGCTTACACCGTAGCGTAACATGGTGAGGTAAAAATATATTAGTTTTTCAAGCGTCGATGTGAGTTGTTTGGTAAGCTTACTAAGCCAATACTTTGCAAGATAATAGTTACTGATCGTGCTGGTATGTAAACAAGCAATACTAACCTAGACGTGTAGCCTCGCAGGCTACTGTTATAAAAGGTTGCCGGACAAAACACAAATTTTCAAATGTTTCAGTCGCCTCTGAATTGTATATTTTTGAGGGTTTGTCGTTGCCTGATTGGCAACCACTGAAGTGTTTGTAAAATGCAGTGTATCGTCTTAATTTTTGACGTGACAACGTCTAATAAATCGATGAACGCCGGCTGCACTCACGAAAAAGGATGACTCATTGTAACGTTATGCTCATTGTAACGTTACGATCATTTCATCAATGTTTTGTTATTACGTTGTCACGTTAAACTATCGTCCGCAAACCGACTTTACAGTCAACTATTTTTTTCTGTTTACGTGACAAAAGAAGAAATACGTGTCAAATATTTTTTGAAAATCTATCTGACGGACTAATTAGACTGTTTTAGTGTGTGTTGTGTGTCATAGAAAAACAGTGTCTCTCTCTGTTACGCTACGGTGTGACATGTGGCCTTTGAGCCGACTCACAAGTGAGCTCTCACAGTCAGGAGTGTTTGCGAATGTCGTGCCGAGTATCGTACGGGTAACAGGTTCTTTTCCGAGCGAAAACCTTTTTGAGACAAACGCCGGCGAGCGTTGATACGTGTTTGTGGTTCTGGTTTATATGCAGCGGGTTTGGTATTAAATGTATTGACGTTTAAGTTTCTTCTAGTGGGGTTATATAGACTAAGAGTGCATTCTGCCCCACTACAATCAATTAGTGGGGCAGAGTAAACTCCAAAAATGCGGCCTGTCTACTTGGCCTCACTAGTGGGGCGGCTAGTGGGGAAAAACAGGATAATTAATTCTCCCTAGTAAGATTAATATAGTCTTTATAACCCAAAGGTTGACTGGTAGAGAATGCCTTGATGCATTAAGTCCGCCCATGTACCACTATTGTACATAAAGTTTAAATAAATAAATAAATTGATTAATGCATAATTGACACAGATAAGTCCAATCAATAGCTGTTTTAATGCCCAGTGGTTGAATGACAAGACTTTTCTTTTAAAATACAATATTATTGTAACAATGTATTTCGTCAAATGGTTAATTTCATTCTTGGTTATATTAATTTTTGAACGAGGCAAATTATTATCAGCCACACAAGTCGATTTTGGACGTACCTTGCAAAGCACGTTAATTCGTTAGTCCCGAATGTAGTTTGTGCGATATGGGTATTCAAAAGCCAAGGAGTTCGTAGCTAAAGAATATCAGCCGCACGGGTCGATCAAGGTTAAGCAACGCTTGCCAAGGTTGGTTTGTGGATGGGTGACCATCTTAACATACCGAGTTGCCTCCTTGCCTCGGAAAGCACGTAAAGCCGTTGGTCCCGGCTGTCATTTGTAGATTTTTGGTAGTCTTTAGGGATTGTCAGAAATAAGTAAATCTGACTCCAGTTTTGCCAAGAACTACCGTGTTACCCAGTTTATGGGTTGTGGAGGTCTGGTAGGCAGCCGCTCCACATTAGATACTGGTATTCAGCTGAATCTGATTTGACTGGAAGCCGATCCCAATATAGTTGGGAAAAGGTATGGCTGATGATGATGATGAATAGTCAGAAGCCAGAAAATCTGTCACAATCTTGTTAAAAGGTATCGCATCGTTTATTTACGGTGTTGTAGAAATCAGGTAGAAGGATGATATGGCTTACCAAAAGCTGTCATGGTAGCCATAAAAAAATCACCAAGAAACGTTGAATCATAATCCAAAGCTCTTTGCCCACTCCAGCCCCACAATTCAAGACACAAATCAAACGATTTCCAGGAAAACACTCGCAGAACGACAGGAAGCATCTCAAGAAAAATCGCCCGGTCCAAGGGAAGCAACATTGACAAATAATAGGGGTGTTTACAGGGTGTGCGCTGAACTACACTCATCTGACAACCGAGCGTTGGATAACGGAACGTGAGTGAATTCGTGAACAAATAATGTATCGAGGAATTTAGATAACATGATGTGTTTGTGAATTGTTTTGTTCTTAGTTGTGCTTTTATTTTTGGCGGTTTTGTGTTGTGTTTTATTGTCAGGTGTATCGGTAGGTGCAAAAATAGAAGACATACAGAGTATGGGTGTTTAGTGCCGTGGTTACAATGCAATAAGCGGAACGGGGTAGCGCCTCGTTGGTCTTTATTTTATTCTTTTAAGCATGGGAAATCATCAAATGACTTCTTCCGTTCTGGGTGGAGCAGAAGACAGCGTGTAAGACACTTACTGACTAAAACCTATCCGTGTTCCTTCTACAGCCCTTTGCGTTTCTAAGGCCGCGGTGACTCTTTTTGGTCTTGTGGTTGGATGTACGACTGCTGAGCGTATCGAATTCGATTTCCAAGTTGGGCAAAGTTTTATCAAGTTTTTTCTATTAGGTAGTGGTATTCTCATAGTGTATAAACTCGTTACGAAAAGTCGAGACGAGTGATTGATGATAAAATAATTATTTATAGATAATTCCAAAAAACTACATAAACAAAAGGATTAAATTAAAATCTCCAATTAAATTAAATGAAAAAAGTTAAAACGTAACACAAAAAGCCGTCTTTTGGGCCAAAAATAAAAGGATTATGACGCAGTTTGTGTTCGCAAAAATCTAGCCAAGTTTACAGGTATTCTTGAATCTAGAATATAGCAGAATGGCACATTAGGCAGAAAATTAAAATGGCTTATTCAGCGAAAACGCAGACGTCTTGAGGACGACTAGAGCATTATTTTGACTGTTATTGGTATAATACTGCGGCTGTTTTATCTTACCTGACTTTGTTTCGAAGAACCAGGACTATTTAAATATATATTTATTTTAAAATGGGGTGTAACTTTGTGAAGGAGTTTGGCAGTGTGACAACCTTATGCCTTGGAGCCGTAGGTCTTGCGCCTGTTTTCTCTCCGGCCATATCGAATTATCCGCCAATTGGACTACGAAAATGAGGCAACAGATAGTGCACCGGTGCATAATAATATCTCACACATATATACTTTTGGACGTGGACATATATACTCGTGGAGCAGAAGACAGCGTGTCAGACACTTACTGACTAAAACCTATCCGTGTTCCTTCTACAGCCCTTTGCGTTTCTAAGGCCGCGGTGACTCTTTTTGGTCTTGTGGTTGGATGTACGACTGCTGAGCGTATCGAATTCGATTTCCAAGTTGGGCAAAGTTTTATCAAGTTTTTTCTATTAGGTAGTGGTATTCTCATAGTGTATAAACTCGTTACGAAAAGTCGAGACGAGTGATTGATGATAAAATAATTATTTATAGATAATTCCAAAAAACTACATAAACAAAAGGATTAAATTAAAATCTCCAATTAAATTAAATGAAAAAAGTTAAAACGTAACACAAAAAGCCGTCTTTTGGGCCAAAAATAAAAGGATTATGACGCAGTTTGTGTTCGCAAAAATCTAGCCAAGTTTACAGGTATTCTTGAATCTAGAATATAGCAGAATGGCACATTAGGCAGAAAATTAAAATGGCTTATTCAGCGAAAACGCAGACGTCTTGAGGACGACTAGAGCATTATTTTGACTGTTATTGGTATAATACTGCGGCTGTTTTATCTTACCTGACTTTGTTTCGAAGAACCAGGACTATTTAAATATATATTTATTTTAAAATGGGGTGTAACTTTGTGAAGGAGTTTGGCAGTGTGACAACCTTATGCCTTGGAGCCGTAGGTCTTGCGCCTGTTTTCTCTCCGGCCATATCGAATTATCCGCCAATTGGACTACGAAAATGAGGCAACAGATAGTGCACCGGTGCATAATAATATCTCACACATATATACTTTTGGACGTGGACATATATACTCGTGGAGCAGAAGACAGCGTGTCAGACACTTACTGACTAAAACCTATCCGTGTTCCTTCTACAGCCCTTTGCGTTTCTAAGGCCGCGGTGACTCTTTTTGGTCTTGTGGTTGGATGTACGACTGCTGAGCGTATCGAATTCGATTTCCAAGTTGGGCAAAGTTTTATCAAGTTTTTTCTATTAGGTAGTGGTATTCTCATAGTGTATAAACTCGTTACGAAAAGTCGAGACGAGTGATTGATGATAAAATAATTATTTATAGATAATTCCAAAAAACTACATAAACAAAAGGATTAAATTAAAATCTCCAATTAAATTAAATGAAAAAAGTTAAAACGTAACACAAAAAGCCGTCTTTTGGGCCAAAAATAAAAGGATTATGACGCAGTTTGTGTTCGCAAAAATCTAGCCAAGTTTACAGGTATTCTTGAATCTAGAATATAGCAGAATGGCACATTAGGCAGAAAATTAAAATGGCTTATTCAGCGAAAACGCAGACGTCTTGAGGACGACTAGAGCATTATTTTGACTGTTATTGGTATAATACTGCGGCTGTTTTATCTTACCTGACTTTGTTTCGAAGAACCAGGACTATTTAAATATATATTTATTTTAAAATGGGGTGTAACTTTGTGAAGGAGTTTGGCAGTGTGACAACCTTATGCCTTGGAGCCGTAGGTCTTGCGCCTGTTTTCTCTCCGGCCATATCGAATTATCCGCCAATTGGACTACGAAAATGAGGCAACAGATAGTGCACCGGTGCATAATAATATCTCACACATATATACTTTTGCACTATAATATATCCCTCACCGATGGCCAGTCAGTGCTGAAATTCGGCCTGAGGGACTATAATTTATCTAAATGAAATAATAGATTCATACAAATATAGAAAACTAATTCTCACATATTTCTATGAGTTTTCTCAATATCGTCGTCTAGTGACGCCACGGACACTTTTCGGTACACATCAGCTGTTCGTGTTGTCACAAAAATAAAATAATAAACTAAGTTAATTTGAGTAAAGTTTATATTTGCAACTTCACGATCGTGGGACTTACGTGCTAGTTCGTTTGCAAGTTAAACAATAGTGATTCGGTTGTGTAAATCTCAAAAACTAATTTACATTTTAGAACATCTTCCAAAATTGAAGCTTGTTGTACATTTTGTGTTGTGACCGGTACCTCCAAAAAGTGTAATTTTACAACTTAAAAAAAAAGTGTCACAATTTTATTTTACAAATTAACCGTGATGACAACAAAATACAACTATGGTCGACAACAGATAAACTTGCAATAACGGTCGTTGACCCTCATACATTTTTTGACGTAGTTAATTCCCAAAACAGAAATAATGCAATAAATTTGTCCTTCTTCTTTACTTTATCTAGTAAATAAAACGATTCATATTCGTAATTTATTGTCTGGGTACCTACGCAGAGTAATTAAGGAAAGGGCAATGAACTATATTCCAAATTACACTCATATAAATCTTCTTTATAAGTTCTTACAAAACATCAAAACATCGACATAACTTTCACAACAACCGGCAACCCTTAACCAAACAAAACGCGCAACCCTGAAACGCTCACGCATAAAAATAACATGGACCCCACCTATAAAAAAATCGCATCCATCGTACGTCGGCTAGTTTCATCAGACCTTATATTACTGACCATAAATTTCTCATAGTAGCTCGGTGTAACTTGAGTAAGTATTTACAGTGACTAAACCGGTATATATCACAGAGGCCGACCAATTTCTTGACCGAAAAATTTATAACGGTACTTGGGATGCTACCCTTGATAAATGGACGGAGGACATCCCTTAGAACACGGATCACTCTTAAGTGAATGCGGGTATAATTCATATTGGGGGGTTACTAGGTATTTTGATGTTTGTAAGCTGGGAAAGGTTGGTTTTGTGTTGAAAGCCTGAACAAATAGTGGCTGAAAAACGGAAAGAGAAAAATCTGAACAAAGTGACCCAAACCATTTTAATCAATTTTATAAGAAATAAGCTTTTGCCCGCAACTTTGTCCGCGTGAAATAGTTATCAACCATTTACATTTTTCAACATAGTTTTATTTATTTTTATCAAGTGCCTAAATCCAAAAGTTCATGGTTTTATCTTCAATAATGACGGACTCCCATGCAAACCTTACCCTATGTCCTTTCCCGGGACTCAAACTATCTCTATACCAAATTTCCTCTAAATCGGTTTAGCGGTTTAAGCTTGAAGAGGTAACAGACAGACGGACAGACACACTTTTGCTTTTATAATATAGATAAACGTGATTAAAATCATACTGTGTCACTTTAAAATGATTGAATCTTTAGATTAATTAATAATAATAATAATAATAATAATTTTTTGAGTTGTTGTATGTATTTGAGTAGGTCCTTGGATACTTTACATTCTCAACTCAACCCGGCAGGTGGCGCAGCAGTCGGGTTCAAAATATATTTTACGAAAAGCCAAAATAGCGGTTGGATAAAGTCACCATCTGATTTTTTTAATGTTTTTTTTTTTTTTATCTTAAATAAAGAATCCCTGGACCCCGCAGATATAAGTACAACGCGACGATGTTTATAGAAATTGTACCAGTCAAATACTATAAAGCAAAATTATTGGATAAAAAATTGTCACATTTTCGTGTCGTTCATGTCTTACTCAGCATTAAATCTGCCAATACCTTGCTAACCACATTATCAGCAGAGCGAGACAATAATATTTTCTATACCAGGATACACAATTCCATAAAAAATCTATTAACGTCTGTTTGTTTTCGTCGCCTCTCCTACGCAAACAAAATTAACTTATTTTGACTGTTTAATAGGTTTATTAGACTTGTTTTTGTTTAGGAGATTGATAGAACTTTGTATTGCGTTAACGGTAAGGGCGTTAGCAACAGGCGTACCCATATAACAGGTGAGGAGAAAACATCGGAATACAAATTAGACGATACAATTTTCCTTATAACATGAGTTTTCCGTATATATTTTCCTATTTACTACAATAAGACCAGCTATGCTTGATAATAAAATCAACAGAAAAATATACATATTCCCAAAAAATACTTAGATTGTAAAAAACATTCATAAACTGGATAAAATCACTAACTTAGGCGGATACGGAGGCACTCTTGGAGCACATTAAATAAAATACTAAATACATAAGTACCTAGTAATATTCACAAAGCACACCACAAATATATCCCTAAATCCCCGCGCTCCATTAATTTGTCTATGATATCGACAAATGAAGCTGGAGCCATGGGCTATTGGGTGTCAGGTTATTTATTGTATGTATGTACCGCTTTTTTGTTATTATTTATATATATATGTATATATATTTATAATTGTTGCATATTTACCCATATTTATACTTATTATTTTATTAGTGTATTTCTTTTATATATGCTCCGTGAATGTATCCGTGGCACCACTGACGGGCCCTATCAGAATACCAGCGCTGCGTTATTTATTTTACTGGTTTGTTTGTCTTGTGCGAGTCCCAATTAAATATTTTTCTTAATTTCTTTCTTTAAATACCAAATGAGAATCATGCCCTAATTACACTTATATAAGCAAGTAAAATAATACTAAACAAACACACTAACTAACAACACATAACACTACTATAATTCATACACAACACACTACATAACACTGAAAAAACACCTGCAAGCAATTTTCTTATAATACATTTAAATAGTAACAACTGTATTTTTTTTGTGTAAATACCTAATTTGCTTTGTATTTCTTTGCTATGGAAGAGCGGGGCTTCCCAACATAGGCATTACTTGCTTTAAAGGGAAGCTCCAAACACTAAAAACATTTTTTATGTTTATTTATGAAGCAATGAAATGTTTTGTATTTTTTTTTGTATTTTGTATTTATTATAAAAGTTGCCGCTCGCGTGATTGTCGAAAATTATCCCAAGGGAACATATTTGTTATAAGTATCCTATGTGTTATACCAGACTATAATCTACTAATGTGCCAAATTTCATCAAAATCCATTCACTAGTTTTTCCGTGAAAGAGTAACAAAAATCCACCCACCCATCCATACTTACAAACTTTCGCGTTTATAATATTAGTAGGATCTTTTATTAACAGTTACATTAACATAACATAATTATATTACATACGATATATTTATCAGCTCACAAAAAAAATGATTTGCATCCGCACCATCAACGTAAGGTTCAGTTGAAAACCAACGTCAAGCAAATTCTAATTTTGCTGAACTGGATTTATTTGGTTCAGCGGTGAGGAATACATTTTTATTTTCCTACATTGTGTGTGCCAAATAAACTTGTTAAATCCGACCAAAAAGTGGGGTGTTATAAGTTTGACGTGTGTATCTAGGTGTCCAGCTGTTGCATTTTAGCCCCTAAACGGCTGAACCGATTTTGTTTTTTTTTTTTGTTTGAACTGTTTTTTGACCTCTGAAACTGTAACTGTAACTCTTTGACTATCAAAGATGTACAAATGACACCTTAAAACAACAGAGGAGTCTCGGTATATGTTGAATGGTCACCTATCCCCGGACAGACTTAGTGATAGGCCAAGTGTTGTTTAACTTCAGTCCCCACGCTTGCCAACCTGAATGGTGAACGTGTGGTCTAGTTAGTTAATTATTATTACCGTTTAGTTGTTAATTTATTTAACTGTTAAGTCAGTCTTATCCGAGTCCCATAATTATAAACATTTTACTCTTTCTTTCTAGTTACTCATATGAAAAAACTGCCCAATTTCCGTCCAACTCTCTTAACAAAATATAATCACAAAACCATCGAACTTAACCAAATCGGGAATGGAATCTTGTAAACAGCATACGATCGTATGAACAAGTTCAATATTTCCGATGGGATATGTTAATGCGCTGCTGTCGGTGACACGCCCGCTGCGGCAACGTTTAATATCCCGCCGCTTTTTAAGAGATTATTCGCTTAAAATGTGGGTATGGGTGTGTGATCCTGATCAGCTTCCGGGATCATTTTCTTGAAGTTTTTTGATAAGTTTGTGATGGGAATCAAGTTTAGCATACAACTTAGTACGACGGAAATTCAGTTTTTTAATGAAAAAGATTTCTAAATTCATCAAGGAAACTGTCCCAATAAAATCTACCGCCCGTGTGCCACTACTGTACATAAAAAAATTGGCTGCCTGTAAAGTCGGTTTACGGACGAAAGTTTAACGTGACAACGTCATAACAAAATATTGATGAGATGATCGTAACGTTACAATGAGCGTAACGTTACAATGAGTCATCCTTTTTCGTGCGTGCAGCCGGCGTTCATCGATTTATTAGACGTTGTCACGTCAATAAATAAAATACGTTTGGGTTTTGTGTTATCTATCCCTTGAAAAACAAATAACGATATTTGCATCACCATAGTAATAATTTGATTTGGATAACCTCCTCTTAATTCTTTTATTCATAAAAACTTTGTTCCATCTGTTGGCGAGTCCAAAGTATAATATTATGAAGTCTTTAAAATGCCTCTCATGCCGCAAACATAATTATTTAAAGAGTATTAACTATCGACTCGAGAAAAAAACAGAATTTTTTTCTGCTCTCTGTCTATCTCACCTTAATCTTATTTTTTATCTCTATTTATTAAATCAATGACTTTAAAAATTACAAGAGTTCTAAGGAAAAAACTGATATTAAATGGAAAACTCAGCATATACTAACTTAGTTCATAAGCTTACAAGCCTTGAATATGTTTAAAATTTCGAGATTTTCCTCAAGTGTATTTGTTGTGAAAACTCACAGCCGGAGCTAGCGTTGTACTGCCAAGAGATGCTGAATGTTATTTAATTTATGTTACAAATGTTATTTGTAAAGAGAATAAGTTTATGTATATTTTTAAGTATGTTTTATACAACAAACATATTTTTTAAATGCTAAACTGTCACTATACAAACAGGGTAGCCCGCGAAATTCAAATTTTCTTTTGTTTTTTTTTTTACAATTTGCAGGTCAGTGTTGTATCTTGATCAAAATATGATCCGCGACAATATCAAATATGTATTTACATAATTATAACCATAAAAATATTCACTCATAATCATCAACTTAGATTTGAGGCATATTAACTAGATTTCGGAAATCTAGTTTTATCGGAAGATATATTTGCCAAAACTTGCCGAGATTTGTAAAAGTAGCGCAAATCTAATTGAAAAAGGTCTGGCCATTTAAATAATGATTGAGGTATCTGATGTATTGTATTATATGTACCTAAGTTATAACATCGCCTTAGATGTATCTGTGAAGATGTTATAATAATATATCAATAATAAGTAAATCTGACTAAAATGCATCAAATCTAAGTTAGAGCGATGTATTGATTATTCTTATGTTTATTCTACTACCACTACGCAATCACAGGGAAAATAGTCTTGAAGGACTTTCAGTAAGTTGGGAACCAAAAAAAAAACTAAAAGAGCATCGAAAAACTCCTCCGCATCGCTGTCCACTGATAATGTGCCCAAAAAGGTGGAGGTTTTGCTACTACTACTACTAAAACCAACCCTTATGTCACGCAAAATGAGGCGTCTGGACAGACCCATGTTTTTTTATTGGAGGAATTAAATAAAAAACATTCACTGTTGGAATCCCAACACTAAAATATGTAACTATGCGCACATCACTAGCACGTCTCTACGAGCGTCGTTCCACTCGCGTCCATTTTTAACCGACTTAAATTTTTTTTTTTAATGTATTTTCTCTTATAGCAAAAGATGGCTACTAATAAGTAGCCATCTTTTGCTTGAACGTTACACATGGGTCACAGTGACAAAAGGATCAATAAAACCTTTAGTTTTAAAGTGTTAATTCAACACATTATATTGTAGTCCTGTGTGTTATGTAAACACAGTTATAAATAATCGTTTTTGAATTATCCATGCGTTTCACCTACTCTTCCCCACATGCTTTAAGAATTTTCTTTCCTCCTTTTGGGCGTGGTTCATTCGAGTTATAAAACCGGTCTAGACTACAAAGTTTTTCAATACAAGAAACGACTGTACCAATAACGATTTTGCTGAAATGTAACATTCACAAATCAAATCCATGAAAAACAACACATTAAAAGAAACAAATACTTATAACTGTTGCTAAAAGAAAGAGATTAAACAAAAAGTGACGTTAACTACTAAATTGTCCCATCACAACACATTATCTGGCTACCCACAAACACATAATCTTAATAACTCACCCTGAACCAACATTATCATTTATCAGAAACCAATGTGGCAAATAATTTTCTTAGCAATATATTTTGAGAAAAATTTAATCAGTAAACTGGCAGTAACTCAGACATGAAATATATGACCAGTGAACAAAGTTTATCTCGTAATATACATATCAGATCGGCGCGAGTTACAGGCGGAAGCGTTTTTACAACAGACTAGCATTTGCCCGTGACTTCGTACGCGAATATCCCGTTTCCATATTGCTTACAGCCTTCCTCATGAATGTGGCAATCATAAATAAAAATAATTTTACAAATCCGACTGATAGTTACAGAGTAAACAAACAAATAAACTCTTCAACTTTATTATATTAGTATATAGATTTATTAATAACGAGCTTCTGCTATGACTATTCTCTTCGCCCGCGTGAAACTCGAAAATTATCCGAACATAAACATTCCTATTTCAGGACATAGATTATCCGTGTGCCATGTTTCACCCCAGTCCGTTCAGTCGGGAAGGTGTGTAGTGGCAATACAGACACGTGTCATAATTTCGTCGTTCTAATTTGCATCGCATTTACAAGGTCTATCACTTCATATCTACATACTTTTGCAAGTCCTGCAGTCTCGGACAGTCCACTATTTTACCCGCACTCTGCATCTAAAGATGTTCGCTAACAATTTTGTATTTTTATTATTGTTTTTTTTTTATTTTTTATGTTGTACTTTGCTTTTTTTTTTCTTTTGTTTTTGTTTTTGTACTTATATGGTGTACACAATAAAGATTATTCTATTCTTTTTCCGCCCAAATTGTGGTGTTTGGTGCCACCATTATGTTTAGTACCACAAGAGAGACAGATTATATCATATTATAATAATAATATCTTGGGACAACTCACACACGGTCATCCGATCCCAAACTAGGCAGAGCCTGTGCTATGGCAACCAGACGACTGATAAACATACTTATATATTTCTAAATACATACATATTATATATAAATTACCCCCAGACACAGAACAAATGATCATGCTCATCACACAAAGATTAGTCCTGGGTGGGAATCGAACCCACGACCTCCGGTCTAGCAGTCAGGGTCACTAACCACTCGACCAACAGGCCAGTCAAAGTCAATATTAGATAAAGATATTTACTTTCTCATTTATCATTATTAGTATGTATGATTTTGCTATTGTTAAAGTTGCCCGTATAGCTTGTTTTGTTTCCAAGTATTTATTAACACATTACACGTACACAAACATAGTCATACACATTGTTATATATCTTCCTAACTTTGTTTATTCTTTTATTTACTTTATTTCGATGATAGATACATTTATATATTTATATTATATTGATTCAAATGAACCGCCACTCGTCCATATAAAGGTTTATTAGAAAACCAGCATCAGACAGCATCAGTCTGTCTGACATATCGCTGAAATGGACCTTTTTAGTGCAGTCATGAGACACATATTTAGTTTTTAGGATACCTAACTTTTTTGTTATTTCTATGTACCGTGCTTGTTTCATGTAAGTGCTAAATAAAGATTCTTTATTTTCTTTCTTTTCTTTATTTCTACAATAAACGGCATTTTTGGGGATAAAAGGTAGCCTTTCAATAGTGTTGTTTTATATCAGTGACGGATTTCTTTTTAATCGGATTAGTACTTCGAGAAATTACCTCCAACCTAACCTACAAATAATTTCACCTTATAACAAAGAATTTAGTAACTTAAGTTTGGACATTATTTTTTACCTGCATGCTGTCACTCTACCACAGACAGAAGCTCTGATAACAATAGAGTCAGCAAGAGCGCTTTAAATATCCTCACTTTTTAAAAAAATATTTTTGATTTTTGAACAAACAACGGAAAAAAACCCTTCCAAACGATAACCTTTTACATTTTTCATTGAAATGCAAGTTAACCTAAACGTGACGCTTGCAAAAACGTAAAATCACCCCACCAATCACATTCTCAAATTAACACCATATCCAATCCAGTCGCTCATAACTCGCACCACGAGCCAATCCTGGCGCTATGAGTGCCATCGATATTTGCATACAAATTGCCCCAACACCACTTCACTAGACTTGAGCGATCTCGCTCCGACTCCACGATTATAAATTGTCGATATTATGCATAGTGACGTCACTATTATCGATTTTATATCGACCTAGTTGACGAGATGGATTTGACGTGACAGATGCTTTTTGCAGGGATGGATTTATAATTTATCGAAAATGAATTGTTGCACTATTACAATGACACTAAAAAAGAAAGAAAGAAAGAAAATCAGTTTATTCTGCCGAAAAAAACGCACAGAACACTAAAAAACTTATCAACTGCAATAATTATAACAAAAATAAATAAAAACAAAAAAAAAAACACATCACTGCCAGCCCATGTCTGGACCGGACATTAATTGAAACGTGTCTCAGGTCACACCACAAAGTTCAGCAGTTGTCTATGGCATGACGCCCGAATGACTGACAGCGACAACAAGGAAACAAAACAACAATAAACACTACGCACCGGGACTTCCTTAGCTTAGGACGGCCGTTATTCCAAACGCGTACCGAGTTACTATGTTCGAGACAATAGAGCCTGGTGCCTATGAGCTACCTAAGACCCTACTAAGTATAAACCTAGGCCTATACAAATTACCTAGTGCCCTAGTTACAAACCATACCAAAGGTAAGTTATGTTGGTTTGACGTGAGGGAAGACTGTTACAAGGAAACCT
Organism: Mamestra configurata; assembly: GCA_002192655.3. NCBI lineage: Eukaryota > Metazoa > Arthropoda > Insecta > Lepidoptera > Noctuidae > Mamestra > Mamestra configurata. The sequence continues at coordinate 53,745 of NDFZ01004939.1, read as the reverse complement.
ACGATAACAGATGGAACTTGGGTAGGAATAGATTTGAATACGTCGTGCGATGTACACAGGAAATGGTTTTCTCACTGTCGAACCTACAAACGCATACGATCGATGATGGCTTAAGGTGTCTTGGCCACAGTGAGAGGAGTTATAGGAGATGAATCGGACTCGGCTCCAGCTTTATGACTGCTTTATTTTATGACTGCTTCGCACGGGTGCAATGCTGATACTAAATATACCACAGAATGTCTTTATATGTATACAACGTTTACAGCTTTTTGGCCGGTATCGCCGCAACCGCAATGTCCCTGCATTTTAAATCTGTAATATCTTCGAAAATATTCATTTAAATTACATGCTGTAGAGGGCCATATTGATCTATATTAAATGCACAATGTATTTAAGGTACTTAATTGGATAAGGATTAATGCTGTATTGCTTAAAATCGCTTCGTAAATAAGCCATTATTTCTCGTAAAAAGTAAACGATAAAAAATGGTTATTGTGGGTTATCCCTAAGAGATAGACATATACCATTGCAATTTTTTTATAGACCTTTTTAAGGTGTACAATACTGTAGTACATTATTTTGATCTATCTCGTAGGGTTCAGCCAGCGTTTGCAAAGTAAGCTCAAAAAAATGTGTTTATTTACGACATCACATTAGAAACCTCTAAAATTATCAGTGTTTCTCTACTATATTATGCATGTATTATAAATATAAACCTTTCTCTTGAATCGTTCTATCTATTAAAAAAAACCGCATAAAAATCCGTTGCGTAGTTTTCAAGATCTAAGCATACATAGGAACCGACAGCGGGAAGCGACTTTGTTTTATACTATGTAGTGATTAACTTAATTATACAATTTTTGTGGTCAATAGGTACACACTGATACCTATTTACCTACATGTGTGTTGTGTGTGTATCGAGCCGATGAAGTGAAGATTTAAGTGGGACACTTCTTAGTGCTGACCGTGAGCTGGTGTTGCCGGCGCGTGGGACGAATGTATGTCGCCCTTAACGCTGACGCTGTTATGCTGATGTTGGCGCATGTAACTGGTGCCTCTTCATGGTTAAACAGACCCTCACGTGTGTCTTAAACTACGACAATATGTTTATTGCAGTATTTGAATGACCATGACCCAGTAAACATGTGTATAAAGGTAGGTTCAACTGTTTTGTGACAATTTTTTATTTTTTTATTTTTTTTTTATTTAATATGGGTTTGCTCTTGACTCTAGTCTAGGTCATAGATGACAGAGACAAAGTCGACGATGGAGCGAGCTTACCCAGAAGAAGCCTGTTCACTCTAATTTTGAAGAGATTAGGGTCGTATGCGTTCGGAAACACAGACGCAGGCAGAGAGTTCCACTCCTTTGCTGTGCGCATTATAAAAGACGTTTGGAAACGTTTAGTGCGAATTGGTGGAATAGCAACAAGGTAGGGATGGTAACTTGCAGTGCGTCTAGATGTCCGATGGTAGAAGGGGGCCGGTGGGATGAGATCGTGGAGTTCCTGGACACTCTCCCCGAAGTACAATCTGTAGAAGACCGACAAGCAGGCAACCTTGCGGCGATGAGCCAAGCTGTGAAGCTTGGCATCCACCAGTCTTACGTCGCCAATGAGCCTTTTAGCTCTGTGTTCCACCGAGTCAAGCGCGGCAAGTTGGTATTTAGCTGAGCCATCCCAAAGGTGGCTGCAATACTCCATGCAGGATCGGACTTGTGCTTTGTAGAGGGTTAAAAGCTGTCCAGGCGTGAAGTATCGCTTCACTCTATTTAGGATGCCCAGCTTTTTGGCCGCAGTTTGGGCTTTGTGCTCAATGGTGGCACCAAAGTTGAGACTGGTTGTCAACTCCATGCCTAGGAGCTCGAGCCGATCGGTTACAGGAACAGAAGTACCCCGAAAAGTCGGAGTTAGGTCGAAACGACTCCTTTTCGCGGTAAAAAGGCATGCTTGTGTTTTGGTGGCGTTAAAAGAGACCAGATTGTCATCACCCCACTGGGAGACAAGACTTAAGGTCAAATTTGTCCGCTCTACCATGGCCTCTCTCAAGGAACGAACTTCTTCCCCGCTGGTTTTTGCGCTAGACAAGTATCTCTCTGAAACCGAACTGTCATCTGCATACCCAACAATACCAGGCTGAAGCAGGTCATTGATGTGCAGCAGGAAAAGAGTTGCAGAGAGAACAGACCCCTGAGGAACTCCGGCATTAATAGCCATGAGGTCAGAGAAGCAGCCGTCAACGACTACTCGGATCGACCGTTCACTAAGGAAGTCTGATATCCAGCTACAAAAATCAGCTGGGATGCCATAAGCAGGAAGCTTGCTGAGTAGACTTGCGTGCCACACCCTATCAAAGGCCTTCGAGATATCGAGCGATACAGCAAGTGCTTCGCCGTGTTTCTCGATGGCTTCGCCCCAACAGTGCGTGACATACACAAGAAGATCGCCAGTTGACCGTCCCCGGCGAAAGCCATATTGACGGTCACTGAGGAGATCATTGTCTTCAAGGTAGGTCAGCAACTTACTGTTCAGTACCCTTTCCATAACCTTGCACAGAATGGAGGTAATGGCGATCGGTCGATAATGAGCAGGGTCTGCACGGTCGCCTTTTTTTGGCACAGGTTGTACATTCGCAAGCTTCCAGGATTTTGGCACCGTTCTTTTTTCAAGAGAGAGGCGGAACAAGCGTGTCAACACAGGAGACAGTTCAGGCGCACATTGCCTCAAAACTCTCGCTGAAATGCCGTCAGGCCCGCTGGCCTTGTTCACGTCTAGACTGCACAATACTCTTCGTACCTCTTTCATGTGAACTGCGATCTCCGACATCGAAGAGTCACAGTAACGAGGTACAGTTAGTGGTTGCTTGGAGCCAGCGTCCAGACGTGAATTGCTAGCAAAGAGAGATGCAAATAAATTTGCTTTCTCACTTGCAGAGTGGGCCAGCGACCCATCAGGTTTCAGCATTGGTGGTAAAGTGGGCCGACAAAAGTTCGTTTCAACCGCTTTCGAAAGGGACCAGAACAGTTTACTACCCGGAGGGTGCGATGCTAGTTTGGCCCCGATACGTCCAACATGGTCAAAACGTGCCCCACGTAGAACTTGCTTGCAGAACTTAGCGGCAGAATTAAAAGCTCTCTTCCTCGCGCGAACCCTGCGTGCTCTAACTTTTTGGTCGCGGGCCTTGACCCAAGCTTGGTAGGCAGACTCTTTTCGGGCCTCAGCGTGGGCGCACTCTGCATTATACCAAGGCCGGGTTTTGTGACCGAGCGGGATGTCGGAGAATGGAATGAAATATTCCATCCCCTGCCGAATCACGTCCACAATCATGTCGGCACAACAAGACGGGTCACCCGAGGAAAAGCACACATGCCGCCATGGATAAGACGCAAAAAAGTGCCGCATCTCATCCCAATCTGCTGACTCGTATCGCCATACTCGTCTCGTGCCTCTAGGGCTCTCATCTGGAGGAGAGCAGGTCGACACGGATTTCACCAGGCAGTGGTCAGATGTTCCCAGCGGGGCTGAGACCGATACTGAGTGACTGTTCGGATCAGTTGTCAGCAGAAGGTCCAAGCAATTGGGTGTATGGCCGTCAACATCCGGTACCCGTGTTGCCACATTCACCAGCTGGGTTAGATCTAGCGTTAAAGCAAACTTGCGCGCTTCTAACCCAGCATGGTCAGTTTTCTGGTACGGGAACAACCACTCTTTGTGGTGGGCGTTGAAGTCCCCCAGAAAAATGAGCTTCGCTGTTGGGTACCGTTGTTGGGCTACGTCAGTCGACTCCACGAGGAAATTGAACAGTGCTGTTGTCTCCTGGTCACCACTGTGCGATCGGTAAACGCCGATGTAGAGAAATTTCTCCACGCCAGTGTCCACAAGTAGCCATATGGCAGAAAAACCCGATTTCTCAAAGCAACGGAGACGACGACAACAAATGTCATCGCGGACGTACACACAGACCCCAGCCTGCTTCTTGAACTTGTGTTCAAGAGAGTAACCCGGGTAGTTGAGGTACGCCACGTCCAACGGGGTTGCTATCTTCGTCTCCGTCAGAAAAAACAGGTGCGGCTTCTCGGCCTCAAGGTGATGATGGACCGGATCGAGATTGGAGTGCAACCCCCTGATATTAGTGAGGTGCACTTTAAGTGGGAGGAAGTGCAGCCGTTGTTTACCCTTTTTTTTCTGTTTCACTTTTGTCATGTTATCGAGTAGTTGGGGGGAAAAGTCGAATTGTCGAGGCGCTGCTCAGTGAACCAAGTGGAACACTAGAGCTAATCCAACCTATGGGGAACTCATATGGAGACTGCGGGGACGCCCGAACCCCCCCGGATATGGCCACCGGGTCCTCCCATCCAGTCGCCGGCTGGCACGGTGGAGCATACCGGGATTTTTCGCGAGTTGGCGGGGCAGCCTTTGGCACGTGGCTGGCGTGCTACTTGGGCCCCCTACTGACTGCGGTCGGCCAACGGCTGGCACCGTGCTTCGGATCCCGCTACCCTCCAAAATGAGTTACCCGGCAAGTGTTGCCAAGAGACCAAGACCGGTTCTGAACAGCGCAACTGACAACTTCCTTCTCCCCCCAAAGGCACTGACACTCCCACACACCGACGGAACACAGCAAGCTGCTTGGCGCCGAAATCCGGTGGGATGGTGGTCGCTAGCCAGGCGGCTCCTTGCGGAGCCTACCACCGCTTAAGTGAGATCGTTTAGCCGTACCACAGGCAAGCCTGTGGTGCCGTTGCCCGGGGTGGACCGCTAGGAGGTAGATCCCAAACCACCCCAAACCTCCATTGGTTGCTGTACGACAATACTATTGTCGTACAGCAACCAATGGAGGGACTGTGTCAATGTATTCCACGACGTAGTAACTTTGTACTACGATACCCTTGGAAAGATTGGGAATAGATTTTCTGACTTCTGACTATCCGTAGCAGTCGTTAAAACAGTTGGTAGCAGTCGTTCAAAAGTGCCTTTTAATGGTTTAGTTGAAATAAATGAATTGACTTGACTTTGACTTCGTGTCTTTGACAGTCGTCAAAGATCTATTAAATTATAGCCAGGAACAAAGGCTTAACGTGCTTTCCGAGGCACGGATGAGTCCCGGAATGTAATTGAAGCCATCTATCTACCGACCATAAGATTTTTTTTTTGCTAAAACAGAATTTAAGGTAGCCATTTTGATACCTATGTCACTTTTTTTTTAAGTTGGGAAATTATCACATGACTTCTACCGCTCTGGGTGGGGCAGAAAGACGTGTCAGACTCTTACTGACTAAAACCCATACGTGTTCCTTCTAAAACCTTCTGCGTTCCAGGGCCGCAGTGACTCTTTCGAACAAATTCCGCAACCCTGGCAGGCGCTGGCCCTAGCGGGCCCCGTCTCCTATGCTGACATCTCTTTGAGGCGCGCGTCTATATAAGTCACTGCTAATCTTATGTTGAAGAAAAGCAGAGATCAGTTAACTCTTGCTGGTGTCAACAGTTTTAGGGTCAGCTGTTTACCATACTAATACATAGACTTTTAGCTGTTCAAATCTTTTAAAACTTTAAAGCGAAACTTCTAGTCATTTTTATAAGCCTAATAAAAAATCAATCACACGAGCAAAATCGCTGCACACCCCTAGTCTTCCATAATATCAGCTATTCTATCAAGCCCCGCCTAAGCAGTTTGATCTAATACATCGCCCGGCAGAATTAGCGAAGTCTCAAGACGCCTATCGGTTATCTATCCGTTCATCCATCAAAACTCGGAAACTACTTACAAGCTTTAGTAATTCCCCGGAGCTTGCGGATCCCTAAGATCGGGAGAAAGAGATAGAATGATGTTTCACTTTGATTTAATGTATGTTAGTGTTATTAGAACGTTTGTTTAAACTACAGTACGGTTTGAATTGTTCGCATGTTCAAAACTAAAATGAGATTCCAATCTTTCTTTTTGTTGCCACGTGGATTTGTTGTTTGTGCGACTCGCGGAGTGTTCCGAGCCGTCATTAGGTTTGATTCGTAACATGATATATAGTACGTAGCAGCGACAGGTGTCAGCAATCCATCTTCACCTTTAACTTTTTATCGCTGACGCTTGTCACTGTTGTTTGTTGCCGGTAACCGACATAGAACTACCAACGTTCTATCGACTTCATCAGTGCTTATTTTAGACAGATGTCTACATTATTAAGGAATTAGCAAATATGCATCATCATCATTTCAGTCGTCGTCGACGTCCACTGTTGGACATGGGCATCCCCGCGCGTGTTGCCACAACAACCGGTCCTTTGCGTCTCGCATCCATCGGCTACCCGCTACCCTCACCAGGTCATCGGTCCACCTTGTGGGAGGCCTTCCAACGCTGCGTCTTCCGGTACGCGGTCGCCATTCCAGAACTTTTCGGCCTCATCGACCATCTGTTTTGTGAACAATGTGCCCTGCCCACTTCAGTTTGACGATCCCTCGGGCTATATCGGTAACCTTGGTTTTCTTGCGGATATCGTCATTCTTGATTCGTACACGCAAAGAAACTCTGAGCATTTTCCTTTCCATTGTAATTATGCATAATTAGTAACAACACATTACAATGGTAATAAAGATTTTCCAAAAGAAAAGTAGCCAATAACCCGTCTCCAGGGATCTATCTCATTCATCAAAATCTACTCAGCGATTTAGGCGTAAAAACGTAACGAACAAACGTACTTTCATATTTATAATCTTAGTTGCTTGTACGATTTTTGTAGCACTAAGCGTCACTAAACACTGCCGTGCAGTTTAATGTATCGAAGTACTGAGAGCTCGTTTGGTCACTTCCATTGATCTAATGAGACGCCGTGTCCACACATACCGTCTTATCCCGCAATGAGATATCTCATTGTCTATTAGACAATGATATTAGCGGGGAAGGGGGCGTAGGTGTAAGGGAAGGGGGAAATGAACTACTGTAACAAATGTTGTCATTACTCTCATATCAAGAAACTTGCCTATTTGTGAACTAGTTGAGGTATCAGGCACTGCTTGTATAATAAAAAGGATTGTGGAGATTAATCAATATATATAAAACTCTATCGTTCTGAGTGACTGACATATAACGCACAGCCGAAAGTACTCCTTTGGGAGTGTAGAGGATTTCCCGAAATTCCTAGGGGAACGGAATAAAACGAGATATGCGCGTACGCAGTTGCGGGCAAAAGATAGTAAAATATGTAGTTGAAAAGTGTTTTAGATTGACTCTTGGATGAAAATGGTCATTGGATGTTTATTTTAACTTAACAACCTCAATTCTGTGAAATACAATGTCTCACTAACTAATAAACATTGCTAGTTTATGCTACAAGAAAAAAACATTGCCTTACAGCGGAATGTATTCTCAAACTGGTATTTTAATCGTATTTTTTCAGTATATTTCGGTGAAATAATCTAATGTTATCTGACAAAAACACAATCAGAAAACATACTCCAAAACGCTAACCCCCACAGTGCATCAGAACTACACATTTAAATTAATCTCACTCGAAACCTGCACCAAGATTAAACCAACACGCATAGTTTGAATCAAACTTCTCACATACAGACAGAGAGACGGACGAACTTCGCGGAAACGTATCGGGCGCATGAGTGTCGTTAATAAAATCACGTCACGTCAAGCACGCGGCGTGAAGTATGGCGTGATACGCGGGATTATGACGTCATCCACGGTGCTCACTCGAGCGGGGTGCGACCGATAACGTGGGGGATACACACGGTAAGGTAGACTGGCGAACTTTATAGGAGATTTAAAAAAATAGTGATAATATTAGGATCTAATAAGGTGCTCGCTCGTGGTTAAATACTAACAGCCGCACGGGTTTATTAAGCACGTAAAGCCATTGGTGTCAGATGTTATTTATAGGTCTTTGGCAGTCGTAACGGATTGGCAGCCAGAAAATCTGAAGCACTAATTGCAGAGGTATCTTGAGATTGGTCGTGCTGTCTTATATTTCAGTGACGGCCCAGATTTTAGGTTTGATATGATAAACCTTGGAGCTCGTGGCTAAAGAATAACAGCCGCACGGGTCGACCAAAGGTTAAGCAACGCTTGCCAAGGTTGGTCAGTGGATGGGTGACCATCTTAACATACCGAGTTTCCTCCGTGCTTCGGAAAGCACGTTAAGCAGTTGGTCCCGGCTGTCATTTGTAGATCTTTGGCAGTCGTTACGGAATGTCAGAAGCCAGTAAATCTGACTCCAGTCTAGCAGAGAAGTAACGTGTTACCCAGTTAATGAATTGTGAAAGTCTGATAGGCAGCTGCTCCAGGAAAATACTGGTATTTAGCTGAATCCGTTTTGACTGGAAGTCGATCCCAATATAGTTGAGAAGAGGCTAGGCAAATAATGATATTGAGACCTTACAAGGACTATACGGCTGTTTTAATTTAGCCACGAGCTAAGTTAGAACAGTCCACCGGGTCAATCTTTAAGGGTAAGCTATTCTTGTCAAGGTTGGTCTGAGGTCCTACTCCATACCTCGGAAAGCACGTTTATAGAGGTATGCGGTACAGAGAGTAAAGTCCCGCACATCTCCACTGAAAATGGGAGGATCCTCCTGCCAGACGATTATTGTGTCTGTTGGGCAACTGCCCGATAGTTGATATTCGGACTGTTGTATATGTTCAAATCGCACGGAGAACTTTGCTTGCGCGATGCAGGATTTCGTTGTTAGTTAGTCGTAGATGGTACTGTGGTTCTTTTTGTTGCCGTAAAAATTTCGCTTCTAAGTTTTTCATGTGGCGGCATTGATTCGGCTACACGTTGAGCTGTCGGTGTCGGCTGTCTTTTTAAGGGTTTCGTACCAAAAGGGTAACCAACGGAATCTTATACTAAGCCTCCACTGTCCGTCTGTCCGTCTATCTGTCAACGGGCTCTTTCTCAAGATCCGTAATAAGTAGACAGCCGTTGAAATTTTACATAATGTGTATTTCTATTGCCGCTATAACAACAAATAATAAAAATCAAATTAACTTAAAGGGGGCTCTCTTACTAGAAACGAGTATATTCGATTTATTCTACGGATCTCTTCGTGTGAGAGTCTGACTCGCATTTGGCCGGTTTTTAGATCTTTTTCAGTCGTTACTGGACAGTCGTCAGACACCGCCTACAGCATCTTTTCTGGACATTCACTACCTACCAGAGGCCAAAACTGCCTTGACCATTTTATGCTCAAAATAAAAAGAAGTAAAATCACAGCATTTATTGCAATCTTGCACACTTCTATAACTGACCACTTCACAACACTTCTTTCATTAAGTAAAATAAAAGTTCATCAAAATGCACTCAAAATCAATACGACCACAGATTTTGAAAAGGCTCTAACATATTTACAGGAAAAAAAGCTAACAGATCTACTTTTGTGTAGTGACCCTAACATACTAACTGACTGCCTTACTCAAAGAATAATTGATTCTATAAAAAACAATACCATGACTATAAAAATTCCAAGTAACAAACGTATAATCAAACCCTGGATCACCACTGGCATTCTCAGATGTATTAGAAATCGAAACAAGCTACAAAAAGAGTCTCGTAACGATCCCTTTAACGAAACTAAAAAAATTACGTACACACGATATAGAAATCATTGTAACAACCTAATAAAAAAAATTAAAAGAAAATATGAAAGAGAAATACTTGCTAAATCAACTAAAAATAACAAATTGCTATGGAAAAATATCAAAGCAATAACTTATACTACTAAATCTAAGAAATTAAACACGGAATTGACTTATTTAAAACCGTCTCCTGTTGAATCTGCTAATTTTGTTAATAACTTCTTCGCTAATATAGGTAAAGAGCTAGCTGAAGTCATTCAATCAAATATGAGTGTGGATGATCAAAATTATTACATTAATGAGCTTCCAACACAACCTCAGTCTTTTGCCCTGTATGACGCCGACTTTGATGAGGTCAATAACATTATAGTAAATTTGAAATCTGACAGCGCCCCTGGGTGGGACAATATTTCAACTAGGTTCATTAAATTTGTTAGACACGACGTTACTCCAGTTATTACTTATCTAGCTAATCTTTGTTTTAGAACGGGCACCTTCCCTTCTTTATTAAAGCAATCAATTATTACTCCTGTTTTCAAGGGTGGGGATAGAGACGACGTTAACAATTACAGACCTATTTCAGTTCTTCCCGTAATATCTAAAATAATAGAAAAACTACTAAATAATAGACTACAAAATTACTTAACTTCTTTCAACATAATATCTCCATCACAATTTGGGTTCAGACAGGGTATATCAACTGAGGATGCAGTAACATCTCTTAGTACTCTTGTTGTAGAACAACTTGATGTTGGCAAGAAATGTCTATCAGTTTTCATAGATTTAAAAAAAGCTTTTGACACCGTCTCTCTCCCCATCCTTGTGAAGAAACTTGAAAAAATTGGAATCAGAGGAACACAGCTCTCTATATTTAAAGACTATCTGTCTGATAGAAAACAAAAGGTTAAGCTGGAACAGTACATTGGCGATGATATTGGCATAACATGTGGTGTACCACAAGGGAGTGTCTTGGGGCCTACCCTCTTCCTAATCTACATTAACGACCTCTGTAATATGAAGATCAAAAATGCCAAAATTTTTTCATATGCAGACGATACTGCCATCGTTTTCTCTGGGTCTTCTTGGGATTCTATTAAAACAGACGCTGAATATGGTATGTCTAGGGTTGCTAAATGGCTAAAGTATAACCTCCTTACGTTAAACACATCAAAAACAAATTACATTTGCTTTACTATCAATAATAGTACACAACCCAGTCAAGATTTCAGATTAAAAATACACGTATGTAATGAAAATGATAGTACAGCCAGAAATCAATGTGATTGCTCAATAATAGAAAAAGTGTCTTCTTTTAAATACCTAGGAGTTATACTGGATCAGAGACTATCATGGTACCCCCAAGTCGAGCAGATTACCTCTAGGATAAGGAAGTTTATATGGATGTTTAAATCGCTGCGCCATGTTGTCCCAAAAACTGCGTCCAATACCCCCAACTCTGAAAAAAACCTCCTAAATGAAATTTATATTGCTTTAGTGCAATCCATAATTTTATATTGTATTCCCATATGGGGAGGGGCTCTCAAAACGCGGTTTTTAGATGTAGAAAGGGCTCAAAGAGCTCTTATAAAAGTTATGTACTTCAAAAAGCAACGTTTCCCTACTGTGAGTCTATATCAAGTGTCCAATCTACTGTCAGTTCGAAAATTATATGTTGTATACACCATATTAAAAATACATAAATCACTAACCTATGATCCTTGCATAGAAACTAAACGTAGGAAAAACATAGTCACAAATGTTCCTATAACAAAAACTACTTTTGCTAGTATCCAATTCAAAAAACGATCAGCTTATCTTTACAATAAAATTAATAAAATATTACAGATTTTTTCCAAACCCTCTCATGAGTGCAAATCTGTACTGATAAAGTGGATAAAAACCCTAAGTTATGAAGAAACCGAAACACTATTGTTATACGTGGAATAAACATACATACATTGATTACACAAACACACACTGATACATACACACACACACCCTCACACACACACACACACACACACACACACACAACCACAACCACACTCAAACACACATGCACTTACACACCCCTAATGGTACTGTAACCGACCCCAACTTCGTGGGGCTAGGGAACCTTACAGCACACCTTAGTCTAATATACTCGACACTTAATCATATTTACACACTCACACTCCAATTAATTTATAAATTCACACAACTTCTTCAAGTATAATAAAAAAAAAAAATATATTTACTTACCTACTTAATAATTAAAATACAAAACTTATGTTTACATGTTTCTTGCTATGCTGTTAATACGTTAAGGAAGAGCGGAGCCTCCTGACACAGGCATATTGACATGCTTAAAAGGAGACTCCAGCAACTAATTATAAGATGATATTTGTTAAAGAAATAAAGATTTTTGTATTTTTGTATTTTTGTCTTGTCAAGAAGTACCGTGTAGGAATAGAAAGTTCTGGCTTATGAAGTTCAGATAGGAAAACGCATCATGTAAAATACTGGTAATCAGTTTTATACAGTTGAGGAGTGTCTTTTCAAAAGGAATAAACCAAATGTGAGCTTTGTGAACTGTGGCGATTTACTTGAGAAAATATCCTGTTTTAAAAAAAAAAATTAATATGGGTTTGCTCTTGACTCTAGTCTAGGTCATAGATACCAGAGACAAAGACGACGATAGAACGAGCTTACCCAGAAGAAGTTGTTTTGTTTTGAACACGCTTTTTCAAGTCCAATTAGCTAGGTAGAAGATCCCTTTTTGCATTCGCTCAAGATGTATAACGATGTATTTTAGCATAAGTAAGAAGACCTCATATTTAGTTGAAAAAATTATAGATTTGGAAATATTTGAATAGACTTTGAATAGACTCTCCTCAGTTATATTGGAAGTCATACCCAACATAAAACCATGTACTTATACTTACAAGTCGATATAGCTTTTTGTTTTGTTTATTTACATTAATGTTTCTGTTCGACCATTTTTTCTTTGTGACAGCCGACCATAACCTCCCACTTGCGCCCGCGCGCTCTATTCATTTGTCTATGATATCGACAAATGAAGCTGGAGCACTGGGCTATTGGGTGTCAGCTTATTTATTGCTTGTATGTACCGATTTTTTATTTTTTTTTATTATTTATATATATATTTATAATTGTTGCATTTCTACCCATATTTATACTTATTATTTTATTTGTATATTTCTGTTATATATGCTCCGTGAATGTATCCGTGGCACCACTGACTGGCCCTATCAGAATACCAGCGCTGCGTTATTTATTTTTTAGATATCGCAGCATAAGCCTAGATAGGGACCATTTTGGCCTCGCACAGATAATTATTTTATTTTACTGTTTAGTTATTAATTTTATTTTACTGATTTGTTTGTCTTGTGCGAGTCCCGAATAAACATTTTTTTCTTTCTTTCTTTTTTACTTGTAAAAGCATGGCTGATTGATTTTGAGCTTTCAAGATTGTGGTGCAGTGTGTCACCCCCCAACCATATGATATCTGGTGAGATCGCTCCATGTGTTAAAGTGAACGTTAGTGCCCTAACGGAGTCGTCACCGGAGTACGCCAACTTAGCGTGGTTTATATTACGTGTCATTGTAACTTCGGCAGGTATTGTTACCAACGAGGAAGAGTGATCGTTACGTTATAGATTTTGCGGGGAACTAGGGATTTCATAGCTTAGGTTTCTGTGTGGTCGCCTTCTGCAATGCGATCTATGCTTTTAGAAAAGTTAGAAGGAAGAGACTTTAGTACTTTTACACTTTATGTGCATGGGATATGTGTAGGTAATAAAAAAACTTTTATTCAAAAAAATACAACCGACTTTCAAATAAAAAAACACTGCAAAGTATAAAAAAACTTTAATTTCGGAAGTCGGTGTTTTTTGTTGTTTCTTCGTATTTTAACAAAGACTTCCGAAATTAAAGTTTTTTTATTTTTACTCTTTTTAGTGGCACCCCACCTAACAACACCACTGAAAATTCACAGGAAAGCAAAACACGCGATTTCGTTTAGTTGGATGAAATATTTTCTATTTCCAAAAACCAAAGTACATTGAAAAAAGAACTATTCAAATCGGTTCATAAATGACGGGTTACTGAGGTTACAAATATAACAATAAAATACAGCGGGCTTGAGAACCTCCTCCTTTTTTTGGAGCCGGTTAAAAATAACAAAACTTCAAATTCAAATGAAATGAATTAAAAATTTGACAATCCATGTGATTGATAATTAATACTTCCTTAAAATGGGTTAAACTAGAGCTGATTTGCAACAATTTTGACCTGAAGAGTTGGGGTCCATATTGCGTCGTTTTTGAGTTATCGGTTTTTTAAAGATTTTTTAGATATTGACTGCTTCGCAAACAAAAACTGCAAATGGTGAGAATCTGGTTTACTCTGGATAATCAACTGATATTTTTTGATAACTCTTGAATGAAAGAATTCTATTAATAAAAAAAAATAAAAAAATAGCAATATCTTTGGGAATAAAGCGTCGTAGAGTTTAATGAAATTTCTTGAAAATCTCGGTTATTGAGTCAGTTTACTCAAAATAAATGTAAAGCACTTGACGAACAAATTACACGATTCCTATCCATCCAATGCGTACCACTCAAACACAAATCCTCTTCACGTATTAAAGGCTTCACGGATTTTGGTGAAACTTGGCACAAAGGTAGACCATATCCTGGAATGGGACATTAAGATAATTTTCAACTTTCACGCGGGCGAAGCCGCGGGCCGTAGCTCGTCCCGTATAAACCATCACCAGTCACATACCATTCAAGCCAGCCACCCATGAGGCACCTCGCTGACTACACTACGTCTGTCTCCCACGTGCAATGTGAATGCATCGACGCTCAAAGGGCATATAGTCTGGAGGCGCCGGAAATGACGTCTTGTACAGTAATTAAACGAAACAGCTGCTATGGTTGCGGAATTTGTTCGAAAGACTCACCGCGGCCCTGGAACGCAAAGGGCTTTAGAAGGAACAAGGATGGGTTTTGGTCCGTAAGAGTCTGACACGCCCTTCCGCTCCACCAGAGCGGAAGAAGTAATTCGAGGATATCCGACCATTGAAAAAAAAAAAATTGCTGCTAAATATAGAGTTTAGTGGAAAAAGTATAGGACTAAACAGTATTTTGGTATTCTGGAATTTGTATGAAAAGTATGGGTATAGAGGTACGTGGAACAGGGCGGAAGGTCCCGCAAACCACAAATAAAAACCGGCCAATTGCGTGTCGGGCCACGCGCAGTGTAGGGTTCCGTAGTTGCAACTATTACTCGTTAGCTTACTTAGCTCTGATAGTTTCTTAAATTCGTTAATATGCCATGATTTTTTTCACGTTTCCAAAATTAATCATTTGGCTGGCAGAGGGGACACTTGACTTTAACAAAAATTTGCACTTTAAAGTTTAATATTTCAAACGGGTTCTTGGATGGAAAAATGAACTATCCAACAACACCCCACAACCCGGGTTAGACGAAAAAAAAGTCATCACCACTTTACGTTAGCACCCCTTTTTATTTGGTTGGTTTATTACCTTAAAACATTAATTTCAGCATGGTTTAAGAAAAAGCTAAAAACATCTCAAAAATAAAGTCTGAAATAGTGCTAAAAAATAGCGTCTTATAAACAAGAATATCAAAAGAAACATAATAACCTAATATGAAATTCAATGAACTCGTAGAAGCTTTGATATGAAACAAAAGAATTGCCATCGACTTGCGACGGTTTCCAGTTCTGCACAGAGAGTAAAGACTTGTACAGACTGGCGACTTAACTATTACATACAATACATTCAGCTGAATCTGGTTTGACTGGAAGCCGACCCCAATATAATTGGGAAAAGGCTAGGCAGATGAGGTATAAGAAGGTGTTACAAATTCATAATGGGCTTCAGCCGGTCGATTCTGTAAGCATGTCGAAGTGAAGGCTTGGGTGAAGTAATCACGAAGTGAGCTGTCAATCCATGTTATCAAGATAGAATGACGCTTGGCCCAAAGAATCGTACCTATATGAAACTGAAAGGATCAATACATTTAATGTTTTATTAATTGTTAAAGTTTTATGTCGGTGGATTTTTTAATTTAATTTTTTTATGGTTCCGTACTTCAAAAGGACAAAACGGAACCCTTATGGGATCACTTTGTTGTCCGTCCATCCGTCCGTCCGTCCGTCTGTCTGTCTGTAAAGACCCTTTATCTCATGAACGCGTGGAGGTATCGAGTTGAAATTAAAACCATATACTCAAGTTAACAGTCACTTAAATCTGTGAAAAAATCAAACTTCTAAAGTGACTTGAAAAAAAGATACGGCCGTTTATGTCGCAAAAAAACGTATTCCACATTCTCAAGAGAATCAAAATTTATGGGTCCCGTTGAACTAGATTCATGACATGTAGGAATGGTGATATCCACAAGAGAACCAAGGTTACCGACACAGCCCGAAAAATCGCCAAACTGAAGTGGCAGTGGCCCGGCCACATTGCTCGCAGAACAGATGGTCGATGGGGCTGAAAAGTTCTGGAGTGGCGACCACGTTGGAAGGCCTCCCACAAGTGGACCGATGACCTGGTGAGGGTCGCGGGTGGCTGTGGATGCGAAACGCACAGGATGGTTGTTGTGGCGACAGTTGGGGGAGGCCTATGTCCAGCAGTGGACGTCTTTCGGCTGATATGATGATGATTTTTTAATTTTTTAATGGCGTTGTGCAATAATCCAATGCTGGGTTAAGCTCAGTATTGTATATAATATTTATAGACTATTGTATTTGCATGTTTTGTGTGTTCAATAAAGACAACAAAGACAACAAGATGTTCTCGGTACTTGTCCTTTTTCCACTCTTCTGTCGCAGATCTGCTGGAAGAAATATCTAATGAAATAATCAGTACCTTTGTGCTCTATCTGTATTAAATTTTCTTTTTAAGTTTATGTGTTATAAATAAAGAATAAGAATGAACTGCAACACTAATTCTGTTACGAGTAGTAAAGTGCTTTATTTTAAACCTAAAACGCGATCTTAAAAAAAAAAACACACAAATTCAGAAACCTAAGTTACTTAGGAACGAAATGTGTACTCGACAGCGATAATAATTAACCAAATAAAAGACGTGTAGTCTACCCAAGTCCTAACAGTTTCAAGTTATTTTTAACGCGCTACCATAAAAAGTAGAAATTTAATTTTCCCTTTTGTTGAGGGAAGCAAGAGTATTTAATGCAACCGAGAAGTTTCTTGCTCTCTTATTGTAACAACTGAACAATATTCTTTTTAGAAGGCAATATTGAGGTTTGTGACGTTTTATTTTAGTTTGTACTTTGTAGGACTTCTATTTGAAGGCAGTTGGTTGTGTGAGTTAGTACAAAATATATATATTTGGCTTGTAGTTTATTTTGTATGAAAATATATTTATTTAAATGTATTTTGATAGAAAGCAAAATTACAGAGTGAACGTTGCTTAAAAATTGAGTAGAATTGGCACTCAGTTTCTTTCTTATTTTAATAAAATATTTCAATATTTGTCCATTATGTCATTAAAAAACCGGCTAAGTGTGAGTCATACTCTCACACGAAGGGTTCTATTATTTTTTTATTATAGCGGCAACAGAAATACATTATCTGTGAAAATTTCAACTGTCTAGCTATCACGGTTCATGAGATACAGCCTGATGACAGACAGACAGACGGACAGTGGAGTCTTAGGTATTATATTACTAAGACTCTACTGTCCGTCTGTCGGTCCCGTTTTTACCCTTTGGGTGCGGAACCCTAAAAATTTAACCCATAAAACTCAACTTCCCGCCTTCCTTGAATCATTCTCGGTACTAGTCCATTTTCCTGCAAATAAAAAAATGGTTCAAACCAAACAAGTCCCATTAAACGGACAAAACTTCTCAAAGATTCTTCCAAAATCTCCTGACTTAAAAAAACACGCAATTTAAAACAAAAGACGTTGTCAAACCACCTCTAACACTAATTACATTCCCAAAGACACCAAGACAAAGGCATCAATCGAGCACGAATTCCATCCATTCTTCTCAGACATAAACGCCCAATCACAACTTAATTACCTGTGGGGGAGACGTTAACGTTACCATTTTTTAACCCTCTCACAAATCGAGTTCGGGTACGAGGTACCCATCTAAATTTGCATACAGAGAGGCGAGAATGACTCAAAAATGGCTCGGTAATCGTCGCGCGCCGGTGGGGGCGGGTTGATAGGGATGCTTGAAAGGTTTGGATGTGGTATCGTTTTTGATGAGCGATCAGGGTTAAGGAGGGAAGGCCTTTTTAGGGTTCCGTAGTCAACAAGGAACCCTTATAGTTTCGCCATGTCCGTCTGTCCGTCCTCGGCTTAGCTCAAAGACGGCTAGAAAGTTGAAATTTGGTAAGGGTATACATATTAATCACGTGGACAAAGTGGTAAAATAAAATCTTGAAATAAATTTTTTTTGGGTGGCCTCCCTACAAGTAGAGTAGTGTTTTGTTCTTATCGTCTACCCCATGGTGTGGTCGTTAGATAGGTAGTTTAAAAATATTGAGCATTTGCGAAAACCATTCTGCCTTCCAAGGATCTGTTTGTGAAATATTAAGCTTTAAAGTGTTAATTTTCCCCTCTGCCAGCTAAACGGTTGTTTTTGGAGACGTGAAAAAAAATATGGTAGAAGCATATTTAATAAATTTGAAAAGGAAAACTATCAGGTACCTAGGCTGCACGAGTTAATGATTAATAGTCGACCAACTTATAAATGGAACCGGGTAAATAAAAAAATCCTGATAACTCCATCGAAAATTACTTAAAACCAAGTAACTTTGTAATGTAATTATGGATATAATAAATAAGAATATTATAATAGTTAAGTACATTTTACTATTTTTCTGGCGTGGTTTAGGAGACCGGTAACTACGGAACCCTATACTGCACTGTGCGTGGTCCGACACGCACTTGTTATTTTTGAGTACTTAGATGTGTGCCTGATTTCTGAGGACTTGCAATAGAATTTTTTATTTAACTAAGTTCTCTGAAAGAACATCGTGTCCTATATCACATTCGAATAGATCTAAAGAAAATTAAAGGGAAAGACTTTCTACACAATAAATGCATGAAACGAGGTATTTCCAAGCTATTTTTTTGCATGGGTGGCATGATCACTATTTAACGATACGCATGGCTTACATCATGTTGTCTGATGATGGAACGGGCTCGGCGGAATTAAATTATCTATGTAATTCCGAGGCACACTCTCGGAAACATAACCGGTAGAAAACCGATGAACTGGCAACTCGGCGTCGATAGTCAAGGATCTGGGTTTTGTCTAATTTGGCACTTAGGCAATCTTGTCTGTGTCATCTTGTTTTGAGTGATCCATTAGATTCGAAGACAATTAAAAAAAACTCAAAAACTATAAAATAGAATACTCTTTATTATGTACTATGTACTATGTATTATGTACTATATAAGTTACAGAAAATATAGATGAGAAAAACATTACATAGGTTGACACAATGGGCGGCCTTATCGCTAAAAGCGATCTTTTCAAGACAACCTTTAGATGGATTTTAGAGAGAAAAGGTAAAACAGTACTGCAGGTAGTTTTAGGTGTAATAATAATATAATATTATATCCTGGGACAACTCACACACGGTCATCCGATCCCAAACTAGGCAGAGCACGTACTATGGCAACCAGACAACTGATAAACATACTTATATATTTCTAAATACATACATATTATAGACAAATTACACCCAGACACAGAACAAATGATCATGCTCATCACACAAAGATTTGTCCTGGGTGGGAATCGAACCCACGACCTCCGGATAAGCAGTCAGGGTCACTAACCACTCGACCAACAGGCCAGTCAAAGATGTAGGTACCATTTATATATAATATATGTTTTTATTTTATCTTTTGGCATAACTTTTTTATTTATAAACCGATTGACATACAACAAACACTAAATGTTAAGGGAAGCTTACCACAATATATTAGTAAAAACCACATCTAAATCGATAAGCCGTTTCTGAGATTAGCGTGCACAAATGCACAAACGCACAGATAAAGAGATAAAAGTTCTAACAATAATTGTTTTGGGTGCTATTTGCGTTGATAAAGGTCCCAATAATATTTTTTCTCATGTATCTTCCATGTACAGACAGGGATCGGTTACATTTTTATTATATTATAATATGTATTAATAAATACATTATAGATTAATATTTACAATAATAATTAAGAAACAAAAACAGAGAACTCTAGTAAAAAACTATTAAAGTGAAAGGTATGGTTTTTTACCAAAGTTTTAAAATTGGACAAAGATTGAGCACGCCTTAACGACACGGGCAAGGCATTCCATTATAAACAATTCATGATAACACCAGTTTCATTAATTAAATTCCAAATAGTTTGCAGGATCTCTTCCTAGTCATAACTAGGAAGAGATCCTGAACAGGATTACTTAGAAAAGATCTTAAACAGGATTCATTTAGGGTTAGAATAGGTGGGTATTCATGCCATCTGAACGTGGCAGATTATTTTATTATTCATCTCCACCTCCTCCAATTTTTCTGACTCTTGGTACCGTAATCTCAGTGCGGCTCGACACGGATATAAGTCAATTTAGCCGGGTGTAATACACCTTGCCGGGTATAATACACCCGGCCGGGTATAACTGTGGATATTAATACTTTTTCTGATGTTGAATGTCGGGATCATGCTGCCATGTTTTTGTTGGGAACTGCTGGTGATCTGAGGTTATGGTTCAGGTGAATTTGTTTTATGTTTTGTACATTTAAAAATTAATTTCAAGTGATGTACTAGGAACATCTCTTTGAAATTAACAGTTAAAGGAGAATAGCCTTAATCAGGGAGATGTATTATTGAATTTATTTGACGAATGTTAGATGCAATTTTCCGCGGACACAAAAAATACTTCTACGGATGTATTCTTACCACTATAATCTCTATATATAAAAATGAATCCCTATTTCCCTTGGTCACGGCATCACGCGTGAACGGCTGGACCAATTTCGCAAATTTTTTTTTCGTTGTGTTTTTTTTTTTGTCAGGAGAAGGTTCTTATGAAAGAGAGTTTTCAATAAAATATATATCCGTGCGAAGCCGGGGCGAGCCACTAGTTAAAAAAACAAAAACTAAGGCCAATATTCTGAGTCACTTTGAAAGCCCTTAAGTCATGAACATTTGACAGGTAGGTAAAAGAAAAACATAGTGTGAAACAATAAACATCAAAACTAACACACAAAACTCGACTTTCCTAACTTACTAAACAACCCCTTAAACACAACTAGCCCCACAAGTAGCAAACGCTATTCGCGACCCTATTTACGAAAACAACACCGAAAAACCGCTGTCTCCATAAAATTCTTCCCTATCATCTCAAACTTCATATGATACGACCAACGCTAAAAAATCCAATTTCTTTTGACCCCTCACCATATTCCCACTTACGCCTAAAATGAACTCGGCCCTTTTAAAATGTACCAAGTGTTGGAGGGAAAGACGGGGGTGAAAGGTCTTCCAATTTTAGTCGGGTTTCAGTCCATAGGGAAATATTGTAAAAACATGTTCCAGCAACAGACCTTGATCTTATATTAGTTTATGTAATTTATATTCGTATGTTTGTTTAATAGAAATAGTGGGAGCCATGTTTTTATAACATACCCACACTGTGAGTAAGGAAAGTCAACAAAATAAATTGTTTAACATTTTTGACAGCGATTCCCATGACAAGCCTCCTACACCAGGTCTGGCATCATCTTAGCTAGGTGATTGGTCAATCAATACATCTATCTATACTAATTAATATTATAAAGCTGAAGAGTTTTTTTGTTTGTTTAGTTGAACGCGCTAATCTCAGGAACTACTGGTTCGAATTGGAAAATTATTTTAGTGCTGGATAGCCCATTTATTGAGGAAGGCTATATACAACGCGTAACAGAATAAACGCAATACCTCTTAAGGGGTCATTGTACTCATCATTATGAACAACTTTTACAATGGGACCAACACTGAAATCGCAACCAATATAATATAATATAATAGGTCGATAACTAATTCATTTTCGTTTCTGTACCTCTACTGTACCTTATTACTCAGAATGCACCATTACTGTACCTATTTGGTATGACCTAGAATATGGTTGAAGATAATTCGATTTTGAACGCTTTGATCTCGTATTGGCTCTGTCTGGGTCTGACTGTATACATTATAGCGGTAGACTTAGAGTAATTTACTTACGGATCAAATAAGATTCTTTTAACAAGATGAGTTCGTTATTTTGTGTCCTTTGTGGGTTTGGAGTAACTCTATTAGTTTGATGTCGGTTGACATTTTGAAATGAACGTTATTTATATGGTGCGTGTTTCTGAATTGAATATTTTGAGTTTGGAAAGTGAACGAATGATGAATTCATCATGTGAACGTGATGAATTTTGACAGGAGACTACAGTTCGAGAAATATGCAACCAACAACCAAATTTTGAATTCCGAAATTGCGGGCAAAATTTAAAGATTTTGATTATGTAACGACTGCCAAAGATCTACAACGGCTTAACGTGCTTTCCGAGGCATGGAGGAAACTCGGTATGTTAAGATGGTCACCCATCGACAGACCAACCTTGGCAAGCGTTGCTTAACCTATGATCGACCAGTGCGGCTGTTATTCTTCAGCCACGAGCTCCAAAGTTTGCCATATCAAACCTAAAATCTGGGCCGCCACTGAAATATAAGACTGCACGACCAATCTCAAGATACTTCTGCAATAAGTGCTTCTAATTTTCGTTGCATTTAATGGAAATAATGGAGTATATTATATATTACATTAAATATAGGTCATTGCCGTAATACTGCAGTAACAGATGCACAGTAATTATATAAGATACGGGCACTATTAAGGAAACCATTTGCTGTACAAAACGTGTGACCTGTGTTTATTACGTTATAAATAATGTGTAACTGCAAAAGCTATGTTTGGTAAGGTCTGCTGCAAGTTATCTTAAGATCGTGTGTTTTAATTTAGCAGCTGTGTTGCCTACATCTGCGCTATGATTTTTGCAAATTGTAACATCTTTTTTTTTATTAACCTGTACCTACTGTCCCACTGCTGAAATAATAATAATAATGCATAAACTAAATGATAAATAATTAAATAAAAAGGATAATTTTGGAAATGAAAAAAATGTATTAAATATGTTATCATTTTTATTTATCAGCTGAATGTTATAAATTTAATAACATGAGAAATATAAGTTTTTTTACGAATTATGTTATAGTGTAGTAGAATAAATGGCTTTTTTATTTATTTTATTTATACTGTTCCACTGCCGGGCAAAAGCTTCCCCCAATTCCTTCCAGATATTTTTGTCCCGAGCTACCTCAAACCAATTCCGGCTGTAGGCGTTCAGGCCGTCTCGCCACCCCTTCCTAGGCAAATCTATGTGGCGTCGTCCATCCTCAGGCACCCACTTTGTGGAAGCTATTGGCCAGCGGTCACTGTTCATGCGGCCAATCCCATTTTAGTTTGGCAGCATTTTCTCCTACGTCTTTAATGCTCGTTTTTGAGCGCAGCGTGGCGTTTGTTATTCTGCCAGCTCTTTTAACGCCTAGGATGGTGCGAACCATTGCTCTTAGACGAATCCCAAGGTGGTCCCAACATTTGCGACTCGATGAGCGACCAGGTCTGAGCAACATCAATTGCAACTTGAAAATAATTATGCGTCCATCCTGACGGAATAATAATGTATGGCATTTGTCAGGATGGGTTGAATATTATCTATCTACAGCTTTGCCTACCCGTGTACTTTTACTGATTTCTTGTCAATTGAGAAATTTTAAAATTATCAGCAACCCCAAAAGTGGTCATCTGCACCCAACCCTCCCCGTAGGTGGCTCATGAAGTTATTATTGTATTTTACTTTCTATTAGTTTAAGAGCTCCTTAGCTAAATAATTTCGCATCGACGTACCCCCGACGCCAAGCCACTAATTTACCGTATTTTTTGTCAGTGTGACATTGTAGTCCGATCAAGTTAGCTCATTTAATTGGGGCAAGGTTACAATAATGCGCATAGAGCTGAACATTTGTTTGAATGTTCGGAACACCATTTATCTACAATTCATTAATTATAATTTTAGTCCGTCCTGTTTTAATGATAAAACCTAACGTTTGGCTGAAAAATGCAAAAAACCCATATTTGCACTTTGACCTTGAATGTTTTGTTTTACAAATGTCGGATCGATGGGGACTTTTCACATTTCATTTTTTTTTTTTTTTTTTATGGCTTCTCGTAGTTCAACCTATAAGGTTGTCGACTGCTTAACCGGGCTTGCCTGTGGTGGCCTTAATATAATATTAAAGCCTCCAGCCAGGGCTTATAAAAAACTTACAAACTAAGCGACTACACGCTAAGGGCACCCCCTGTGGGGTACGGGCCTCGGCTTAGGGCGTCGCTGGGGAGAGGACAGCTAGGGACGGGCTGGATCGAACTGGAATTATTATTAAGGGGCGAATTTAAGACTACAGGCTCAGCGGCGCGGGCTGGCTCGAGCAAGGGTCGGGGCGGATTTTGACGGGGACGTCGCGGCGGGCCTCGGCGGCGAGGGCGGAAGGACGGCGGTCGTGGTTTGCGAAGAGTGCTGGTCTCTTTGCGACTCTCTTGGAGGAGAGTGGTAGAGTCGTCGGGCGTGACGAGGGTATGCCTCGGTCGGCGTACCTTGGAGATGCGGGAGGGTTCGTATCGGGCGGCCGATGCGATAAGGGGGTTACGGTGATTTACAGCAGTGTCGAAGAAACGTTTGGCTATGCGTTTCATGAACTGCTGTATGGTGGGCAATTTGAGATCTACATGTAGAGTCTCATTTCGGACGTAGAAGGGGGCACCCGTGATTTTGCGCAGGAAACGGTTTTGGATCGTCTGCATCCTGTGGAGATGACGTGGCTTTGCGTGTGCAAAGACGGCGCAAGCGTACGTCATGATGGGACGGAGGACCGCGGTGAAGAGTCGCAATTTGCACTTCAGTGACAATTTGCTACGGGCGGTCGTGATATAATGGAGCCTTCCCTGAGCGAAAGCGGCGCGAGAACGGGCCTGCCTTATGTGCTCAGCAAAGGTGAGGTGGCTGTCCAGGATGACCCCCAGGTATTTGGCTTGCTTCTCCCAGGGGATCGGCTTGCCATACATGGTGATCGGACGAGGGGGAGGGGGTTTGTGCCGCGGTTTCGTAAACAGAACCGCCTGACTCTTGTCGGGGTTAACCTCGATTCTCCATTTCCTGAACCATCTGCCCAAGATGTTTGCAGATGTTTGGAGAGTGCGAGCGATAGCGTCAGGTTCGCGACC
>NDFZ01004939.1:0-20655 GCA_002192655.3 Mamestra configurata | reverse complement strand
TTACATTAATAAAGTGACTCTACTGTCCATTCGGAAAGGTAGATTCTTATGGAGAAGAACGGACAAGAAACTCCATAGTTACTCTTTTCAAATAATGATTTACAAAATTTGGTATACAAAAATTAATTTAATATTATGTGAGGACGATGCACCCAGAGTATGCTACTTATAAGAACAAAGTATCACCAGTAGAGGTAAACTTATTCATTTTCTAAAGAAATTTAGGTAAATGGTACTCACATATTTACAAACATTGGAACCATTAATTAAACAGTGTGTGAGTCAACAGAAAAATAGAAACACAAAAAAAGGAACAGTATATCTATAAAGTTAATACATAGATCAACCAGTTGGATTTTGTCTACACCCTTGATTGTCCTATGGAGCAGGACCAGCATGTTTCCAAGCATTCTTATCCTGAATGTAATCTTCTAATTTTTATTATGCTTGTTTACAAAGTGTACTTTTAACATAAGTTCTAAATTTTCTTTCATTTAGTTCTAATATGTCAGAAGGTATTTTGTTGTAACATTTAACACAATACCCCATGAAAGAAGTGTGGACTTTAGATAATCTAAAAAATGGTTGATCTAATTTGTCTTTATTTCTAGTATTAAAATTATGTCTATCACTAATTTTACTAAAAAGATGTCGAAACTCTACCTACTTACCTTTTTCAAGTATGGGAAATCATCAAATGACTCATTCAGACTCTAATTACCACTAAAATCTATCTGTATTCCTCCAAATGCCCTTTGCGTTCCAGAACCGCGATAACTCTTTTGAACAAATTCCGCAACATTTATGTAGGTGTTGCGGAATTTGTCGAACTATAGCATGAAACCCTGTAAAAAATGTTAAGTAGGTTAACATTGTTTACAGGGTTTCATGCTAAATGTATATCAGGACCCGGGGATAAGGATGATCTGAAATCCTTGATATTTGCGTTTTACTATTTCAAAGAAAGATAATTTTTAGATTGTTTAAAGATCTAGTAATTTACAGCCATGTTGTACTTACACTCATAATGGTTAAGCACACGATAAAACGCGCCGTAGTGAAGTGTTGCACTTGCTGGCCAAAAATATATAGGTAAAGTTATTTATCTTCTTGAGATTATGTCTCGGTTCGTTGATTCAAGCGTGAAAGTATAACAAACAAACAAACTCTCTTTCGCAATTTTTATTAGTAAATAGTAAGGATTGTTAAACATTGTTTAGTTAGAGATATATACAGACTAAGCTAATAAAAAATAAAATATGTCCAAGCGGGATAAAAAAGTTGGAAGGGAGAGACTCATTGGGTCGTTCATATCACTGTCAACGGGAAAAGTACCTAAACCCCTGGCACCATAGACACGTTGGTCGACAATGCTGAATTTTGGCTGAAAAAAAAGGCAGCCATTTCTTCTTTAGATCACGATTTAAAAGACAAAAGCTCGTGTCTGGATAACATTATGTACTAAACAGCAAAACTGGTCGTGAACTCAACCTACTGGGGCTGCCCTAGCCTTTTCATCGCTTGTAAACGAAGAAAGAAAGGTTCTTTCTACGACTATACATATTTCAACCACTTTGTATTTTTTCAATAAACATATCACTAAGACCTCCACAAAAGAAACACTAGGGAAAAGAAATGAACAAACGTGTTGCCACCCCATCTAGAACACCTATCTCTTTCTGGACGTGACTCCTCGATCCAAAAAGCATACACAAACAAAAAGGCGTATATTCCACTACTAAATATTCCGGGTGCGTCCGACCGAGAGCGTCTTTTTCAGCGTTTCAGGCATTGCCGTGAATTTTCAGCTGAAGTGCTGGGATTTGCATCATAAAGGGAGAGCTGTTTATCCGTCTGCCCCTCTCTCACCTTGTTTGCAGTTTTTCATGAAAAGGTTACGTTAAAGGTATGTGAAACACTGAACGGTGGTGTGGATTTTAGAGGTGGTTTTACTTTGCATACTTGTGTTTGAGGACTGTGTGCTTTTGCTGCAAGATAAGTGGTAGGAAGACACATTGATGTACATGGTTCTGGTGTGCTTTCTGTGATCAGATTGTGTTTCAACGTCGTATCAGTATATTCAGAGAGCTAGTTTAACAATCAGTTGCGTGTCGTAAAATGCCTTTTCACACAGATCTGGTAAATCAAAACTAGCATTTTTTTTTGGATTGGAAGTCATCAAATGACTCCTTCTGCTCTAGACGGAGTGGAAGGGAGTGTCAGACTCTTACTCATTAAAACATCCCCGTACCTATATCATGTCAGGGCCGCGGTAACTCTTTCGAACAATTCCACAACCCTGGCAGATACAAACAGTACCTAACATTTCAAGTTATACTGCAGTCAACATTGTTTGGAAACACTAAGACAATGATGATTTCTGAGGACGTTCTATAATAGCCATACCAAAAAACATAAGTATAAATCAGTAGATTTGGAGCAATTTCGCTGTGATAGATGGACTGACAGACTGACGCGAGTGATATTTTTTAATTCGGACGAACGTAACCCTAAAATACTTAACCTTCAACCTATTTACGTCAACTACACTAAAAATTACAGCCACTAAAGCCAACACCAATCTACTTACAACAAGCAACTTTAATAATAACCCTAAAATGCCCCGAACACAAAATTAAACGCTCGCACTCGATCTTCCAAAAACTACAGCAAAATGGCGCGTCAAAAAACGCCACAACGAATTATGTCAGTAATTGCTCTGAATTCGCGGCTCCCTTTAGCAATTTCTTATGGAAAATTAAGGCTTTTCAGGTGAAAATTGCATGGCACCGCTGGACGGACAGTGACTGAAATTTAATCACAAGTAATGTAAAAAGCGAGCTTTTTACAGTTTCCGTGATAATGATGAAGTTATAACATTATTTTTCCTTATGCTTGGATAAAATATTGTTTAAACTTTCAGGAAACTTTGTGGAGGTTTCAAAAGGGCTGAAAGACTAAATATAGGCCCCAAAGTGTTGCTTCTGCCATGGTTGCGGGATTTGTTTGAAAGAGTCACTGCGGCCCTGGAACGCAAAGGGCTTTAGAAGGAACACGGATGGGTTTTAGTCAGTAAGAGTCTGACACGCCCTTCCACCCAGAGCGGAAGAAGTCATTTGATGACTTAACATCCTTAAAAAAAAAAAAAGAGTGTTGCTTAATCGATTGGTTCTATTATGCTTCTTGCATCCAGAGGACTCACAGGGTCCTAAACAGGTCGTCGTTTCACCGTGTGCGGTACCTTCCAATGCTGCGTCTTCCGACATACATACATTGCCACCGTTGGAACCATTGATCATCCGTTCACATCTGTTCGTCTTAAGCGTCCCCAAGACGATCAATGCAAATTGTCAATTTTATGTTATTGTCAATTGACTTTGATCGTTGATAAGTAAAATTGAAGCGATTGTCAATCGCAGTTACGTGATTGAAAGCAATTGATAAAAAATTGACTGATGCTCATTGATAGTAGCCATTCAAGCTGCCAATTGATGGTTTAACTGAGTCATTGACAATCGTTTCCATCATTCGTGCGTCTGACAGCGGTGAAATTATTCCTAGCTGCCTGTGCAAACACCAACTGTCCCAATGCCAAAAAGCATATTAAAAGCAAACACATTGAAAACTGCAGCAATGACACTTCAATTGCCATTGTCAATAATGTAGCACATTGACAATTGGTCGTCTTGGGGCCGCTTTATGTTCTAAATTGTAAGCTGGTCTACTTAAGTGTTTAGAAAACAACTTCTTATTATTAAATGCAATTATCTAGTTTTACTTAATCTAAGTTCTTAAATTATAAGTTATAACATAACTATAATTTCCTGGAGAATTAAACTTAACGAAAAAAAATATATTGCTCATTATTGTACCCATAGTTTCTAGTAATATTGTAATCATTGTTATTCAGTGTACACTTACTAATAATTTGTAACTGCATAGCAATCCTAAAATCTTCCTGCGGGACAGGCCTAGCCTAGTGCAGGAAGTCTTTGAAAATTCTTTTAGGATTATTTTTTAAAGAAACTAAGCAATCTTGTATAACACACAATAATTGCAACCTATATTTTCTTTTTAATAAATTTATTCTTAAGTACAAGGTATCAAAGTTTTTATAAAACACAAACCTGAATACAAATACAAAATAATTAATTTAAAACGATGACGATTGAGTAGCTACACTCGACAACAAATTGCTTATGATTTAAATATACCTATATCGTTAAACTGAATGACATATTCACGTGATTGTAATATTAAAATTGGCCCGTAACATAAGTTATAACAAGCCTATTTTTCATCTAAAAAGTGTACGTTCGTGTTTGGGCGGAAAATAAATTGGTACCCAGGATAAGTTGGCTTATATCACGTTACATTAATATTATTACCATTTTGATTTTGATTCAAATATAATCGAAAAAAGTCACGTTGACGTATTTTGTGAACGATTTTTTGTATTGTTTAATATTCTGAAGGTTTCATAATGTAGCAGAGTACCTACATAAATGTGATTTAAATAGGTATGCGAAGTAAGCAAACTTAATTTATTGGTTATAATTCACCATTATTCAAAGATTTATAACCTGTAATGGTTTTGTGTTTGTCACATTTCAGATATATTAGAGTATTTTTAAAATCAACTCCGTTTTCCACCACTTAAAAGCCTGGGCGTTGGAACGAGACATGCTGAAATTGAGAATCACTTCAAAAGTCATAAAGTCAAATGAAAGAAATTAACCTGTATATTTGCCCGTACTACTGCCAGATACAGCCAGACTTGCTGGCAATAGCACTATTCCTACCTCCTGCCATAGTGACACAAACATGGACGGACAATCGTCTCTCAGTGTCCCATTTTTACTTAAGCAGGCAAGGATTTATGACGTTCTTTTTCATTCAAATTGGTCCGGGATCAAAAATTCCGTCTCGCCCCCGCACCGTATCCCAAAAACAGGACTATTTAAAGGAAATGGACGTCGGAAAATAATGACTTTCCACCAAGTAAATCTTAAATTAAATTTATCTCAGTTTTGAAGAGCATCGGTCTAGTGAAGAGTAATGGCCGATTTCAGGACTTTACTTAATTAATTGTACTTAAGAAACTTTTGACTGATATATTGTGAGGCAGCGCGTTTATGGAAACCACGATGGTTTTGTTTTGAGTTTTCAAAGGAATGTATACGAAATTCCTTTGAATTCGTTGCAAGGCTTTGAAATACTTAACATTCTTTAAATAAACCTAACAAAGTTACTATCATGTTTTACGACCAATGACTAACGATGTTTTAATTTAATAGAATACATAGAATAGAATACTCTTTATTATGTACACCATATAAGTTACAGAAAAGATAAATGAAGAAAAACTTGTATAGGTTGACACAATGGCGGCCTTATCGCTAAAAGCGATCTTTTAAAGACAACCTTTGGATGGATTTTAAAGAGAGAAGGAAAGACAGTGTGTGTGTGTTTTATATCATCTTAAAATGAACGTTACGATAAGTGATTATGTAATAGTTATCGCAGAAAAGGACCCATTGAAATTAATTTACCCTTCACTTCTAGACATTGTAGCTATTAGGAATTCAAACTCCAGAAGGGAATTTCACTTTCCATTCTATTCTATGTCAGTATTTATTAATTATTAACTATAATTAAACGTATTTAAATTTTGTATTCTATACACAACAAAAACATATAATTAAACAGTACCTAAATACTGTAAGGTCTGCAAAAGCCGAACTTGAGAACAACGCCATCTAGCGAAAACCCGCGTAACATAGCAAC
The DNA here is from genome assembly GCA_002192655.3 of Mamestra configurata. Taxonomy (NCBI): domain Eukaryota; kingdom Metazoa; phylum Arthropoda; class Insecta; order Lepidoptera; family Noctuidae; genus Mamestra; species Mamestra configurata. The sequence goes on along the minus strand of NDFZ01004939.1, from coordinate 14,868 downwards.
AAACCGCCCTAAACACGGCGGCCATTGTCCAAATTCAAACACGGACAAAAAACAGTACGACAGCTGTTCGAAATTTTAATAAAAATAACTTGTACTTTCGTCTTTCAACGGAAGCGATTGAATCTGAATTTTTTAAGTAAAAAATTGCATAACTTTTTTCATTTCAAACTAGTAGGTAAGTTTAAATTAGTTTGAAGACGTTGAAGCTGAGAGATACTTACCTACATTCGTGGGACTTACATAACACATCATGTTTTGTTTGTTAGTGAACTTTGTTTAGGTACTTGAGAAAGTTCCGGGAATGTTAATAAAGGTATTTCATTAATAAATAATTGTTTAAGCCGTTACCGTTTACATACTGTTGGGCTGGTGGTGTGTTACTGTCGTACTGGTGAGGGTCGCGGGTAGCCGATGGATGCGAGACGCAGGACCGGTTGTTGTGGCGATACTTGGGGGAGGTCTATGTCCAGCAGTGGACGTCTTTCGGCTGATATGATGATGATGATGACTGTTGAACGTTAGTAGCAATATTGGGATCAAGGATGGCCTATTAATAATTACAAAGTGACTTACGTGATGCAGGTGCTATATTTTTTTGTGAAGGGAAACACGCATCTTTTAGAAATCCTTACATTTTTTCCGTGCGGTAACTAACCTGTCATTGGAAAAGTGCCAACAAACCAAATTAATGCAGCTTTGTATGCCCTGACGGTTCTGTATGGTGTCGGACGTTAAAGAATAGCACCATCCCTTCAGTTTCTGTGGGAAACCCTTCACGTTCAGAGAATGGGCAGCAGCATTCTCTGTGCATTGCAACAGCTACACTGCGATCGTCAACCCGCCTGCCAAGCGTGGCGATTATGGCAACCCTACCCCCCTTTTGGGCAAGGCCTTTGTCCAGCAGTGGACGTCTTTCGAATATGATGACGATGATGATGATGATGTCCTGACTATACATGACTTTTCCAATTTTCTATCATTCATATAATGTTATTATGGTATTGACTTTTCATGATTGCATGATTTAAAATCACATCAATCTTCCCAAGTGCCTAGAAAATTACAAAAATGAAAACAAATAAAGTCCAATCGGAGCGATAAGAGTCTAATTCCCTGAGGAGTCGGTAGGTGTACACTGTACAGTTTAATTTCATTTGTTGGTCACGCCTGAGGCCAGTCTTGGCCGAGTACTTGTAAAAGTTGGGACTAGAAGAGGTACGAAAAACTTTGGGGTGAGTAAAAATACTGATTCACCTGTAAAATATAGATCCGATGGGAATGATGTTGTTAAAATTAAAAAAAGATACTTGTCATGTCTGTTATGGTGTGATACATTTAAAAAAGATCGTTTGATAAATCTTAAATATATTTGGTGGCCTTCTTTCAAACATACTGAGTAGGAATTTGGTAGCATTCTATCAGCCACCCACTGTCTGTTTTTTTTTTATTTATTGAAACAGTTTTATTTCACCAAATAATCGTTTTTAAGCGAGCATTTTCTTAATTTCAATCATATACATAAAGTTTTAAAATTTCATAAATGTTAATGAATAAAGTGTGCTTTTATTTAACTTGGAACTTTAAAAGCTTAGTCAAAGGTTGTAGCTAAGTAGAATTTTAAAAGAAAAAGAAGTTATAGATAAAGATAACTACTTTAGCCGCCAGTAGAAGTTGTAAAGACTTGCAAAGTTAAGAAGAGCACAAAATGGATGGGTAGTTAAAAAGTTAACGTGGTAATACCCTCTGGTAAGATTCTAAACCGCGGGGTTTTAATTACACTGACGATAATGGAGAAATTCAAAACGTTTAAATAATTAAAATTGAATTATATAATGAAGTAACAAAGCTTAAACTTGACCTTAATCATGTTATCCCATGAAGTGCAAATTAAATATCTACCCAATATGTTTGGAAGTACATTTTTGTAAATTATCAGATGTTTATTGGCCTTAAACAGAAAATTGAAAACAAAAATATTGAAAGGGTATCTTAGTAACTGTAGAGTTTCTAGTGAGTTCTTCAACACAGGAAATTACCAATTGATTCGTGTAAAGTTTCATAAATGCTCATGTAGGTTTATGTGAAAACCATAATTATCTTAAATGTATCTAACGTGTGCCAATTTATTATTTTCAAGGTTTCTTCCAACAAAATGTCAACAAAAACGATGCCTTACTTCAGAAACCTGATCATCGTTGAAAACTTCTTTGGCATCAGTCGGCCCCACCTTATCGAAGACCAGAGAACCAGACTTATTTGTGACGTCATCTCTATCAGTGTTATCATCACAATCACAGGCTTCATCATCATGAACCTTATCACCGTTAACTTCAGTATCGGTGGTCGAATATTCGAAACCATTCTCTGCATTGAATTTTATGGACTTGTTGCTGGATCGAGGTTTAGGAAAGAAATATTTTATGCCATTGAGAGACTTGACGAAAAATGTGGTATTGATGATGAATATGGACCCAAAATTAGAGCCAAGACTACAGAAATGATATTAATATTCTTACTATCAGTTGTCATTGACAGCATTGGATTGATGTTTTTAGGAATAAATACAGGTTTTGCTGTATTTTTGTGTGTGGCATTTGCTGCACATGATGCAGAAATGGCTTTTGCCTTATTGATGATAGAAACTGTTAATCTGAGGCTTGAGAAATTGAAAGGTGCTCTACCAAATACTGGTTCAAGGGTTTATAGACATGTTCTGATTGCCACTGCTCATGTGAGTGAGCAATATACTCCTAGGGTAAGTATTGGTTGGTTTTATTATGAGAACCTACCTTAACCTGTTTTATATAAGAAATAAAGGAGAAGGTACAAAATTAAGCCAGCTCTGCCGGCTAATGATTTAAATCTCAGAAAGTAGAATAGGAAGAGTAGTAATAGAATATATAATATAATAGAATAATAAGATATAACCACTATCTCTCTATTTGGTGGCTAACATATTTCTAAGATCTGTTATTGTAAGGCGTTCTTCACAAAAACTCGTTTTGTTCAAAATATGTAGGTATTCATAATTATTTATGTTAACTGATTTCATACAAGCTTATTACTTAACCTAAAGTCAAACGGAATTCAAAGTTGCATTACAATCAGATAAAAATAAATCCTCAAATATTTTGATTAAGAATTTAGATCACTTTTGGAAAGATACCAGTTATACTTCATATGACCAAATCACAAAAATACGACGACGAATTCATCCGCCATCTTGTTTTTTTTTTTCAAAATCCTAATAGCCTGTATCACTCAGTGTGTCACGACGAATCTCATGATTTCTCATTTCTTAAAATCCATCAAGTTGTTTAGGCTGCAAAAAAACCATACCTACAAACTTCTATGAGCAAAAAAATCATGTTAGCCATTAGATAGAGCAAAATAAAAAACTTTTTGTCCGGAGCTAGGATACATTTCTAGAGACCATGAATCTTCTCCTTTGTGGCTTTATTTTGTTTTACTTTGGACCTGATGGAAAGCGATGTTGTGGTCGTCGATGAACTTGACTTAACCCTTAGACCCCTAGATCCCCTAGGCTATTGCTATTAAGAAAAAGACACCGGCAGGGAATATGACTCCTCAATTTATTGTAAGCAGAATGAAAGTTCCTCCAAAACGTATGTTAAAAATAACGGTCACGTTTTAATTATATTTATTGTTTTAGCTACTGCTGATGCTTGCTCTAACTCTTATCACAACCATAGGCTTCGAATTCATTTTGGTCCTCGCCGACTCCGAAAGAGTAAGTACAATTCCCAAATAAAACATTTCTTTCATAAATACTTAAGTAACTATATACAAGAGAAATAAAAACTCCTAACTAAATTAACCCTAAAATATGGCGTCAAAAAATTCATCCGCATCGCTGTCGACTGGAAGTGTACCCAAAAGACTGGCGGCAATGCCACGTTGTATGGCAATGCTTATTCTTTGACCAAGGTAAAAGCCAGCCCTTGGGTCACGTGAAGTGTCAACTAAGCGTCTTGAGAGATCTTTAAACAAGTTATGTGCACTCGGACCCCAAGACCCGAGAGTTTCAACCCCAAACGGCTCGAAAATATAACTACCAACAAGTTTATTATATTTGCCGCGACTTGAGGTTCTCTGTAGCCGCAGAAGAGCTAGTAAGATGGGATGGCGCAAGAGTATCGACACAAATTCCCAAATTACATTTCCCTTTTTTAATCTGGTATGAATAATAAAGATAAAGATTACAAAAGCTTTCCTACATCTCAATGAAGATGCCTTTCAAGAAAAATACTTAAGTATATTCGTATTAGTGCCATAAATCAGAGGATAATGGTTGTATGTAGCCATTAAGTAAGAGAGATGCCAAGTTGAAATTGAAAATCCGCAGTATATTTGCTCAAGTTGTTATGGCTCATGATAATTTTAATAATGCGATGCTGACCTGGAATTAAGATGGATATGTGTGGAAGGACTGTGTCGGATGTATTATGGGGCGGTGTTATGCATAGGCAATGAGCTGGCAACTTGTCACAGTTTGAAACGATGCTTGTTGGGAGGGAAATGGAAGGATTACAAGTGGTATGGAATGGATGAAACTTTGTAACTACTAGATTGAACTACAAACTACAACTAATGGTGAAATAAAACACTAGACTTTTCCCAGTTATATTGAACACGGCTTCCAGTCGATGTAGCTGACTACCAGTATTTAAGATAAAACGACTGCCTATCTGACTACCACAACCCTTTGGTAATTCGAAACCCCTTGGCAAGACTAGTGTCAAATTTTCTGGATTCTGACTATCCGTAAAGGAAGTCAAAAATCATCATATGACAGCCACCACCAACGGCTCATTGTTCTTGTTGAGGCATAGACGAGTTTTGGTATGCAATGAATGGTCACTCATTCGCCGATCTCGGCTGTTATTATTTATTCACAAGTTCATTAAAAAATCTGATCAAGGTAAACTATTATTACAAACATTTATTTGTCTGAGTATCAAAGTCAAAGTCAATTCATTGATTTTAATTCAGCTATACTCAAACTTTTTTCTTCATGGACCATATAGCGCTTCTACTACATTTTATCATGATGGGCAGCAATAACATACAGTCAAACAAAACTCAATATTTAACAGTATCTACATTTAATATGATTTTTTTTATATGTAACAAAAATAAAATGCTACTGCCTCGGCCAACTTTTTCGTTATGCTAGCGGGTGAATAGGCTCAGCACGTCGTCAAAGAATGGATCATTAAGTCGGAATCTATATGGTAAAAATTAATGCTTGTACTTCATAGTTTAATGCTCAATGGAAGTATAGAGTAAATATAGCACTAATAATGTGCTAGGCTACAGGGCCACACAGAACAGCTTAAAAGGCCCAATGGCCTTTTGAAGGGCCACATGCGGCCCGCGGGCCGCAATTTGAGTATAGCTGTTTAAATTAGATCATTGAAAGGCACCGTCCGAATGTCAATTTTACGGTTTAATATATCTCTAGCATTAATGAACCGATCACGGAAATTCTTTAACTGATAAATTTATCATCGTCAAACCCTACCTAACGATTTTCCCGAAAAATGCATGGCTCCTGTTGAACAGGTAGCCTAGAAAAAAAAACATAGTTATTAATGTACATATTAACTTTAAACATAACCCATTCCGAGTATTACTTCATTTAATCAACGGTATTTACATAATAAATACTAAAATTAATCCGAATGCAAACTTAATAAACAAATGCAGGCAGACGTCTGTATTTGTTTGCTTTTGCGCTGCTAAATTAATTAATATCGATCGAGGGAGATAGCCGGCAACACAAAAGTAATTAAATTGTACTTGTCGTAACAGAAAAAAGGTTATTGTCTGTACGTGACGTGTTGCTGTGATGTTACTGTGTTCTTCAGTAGCCTGGAGTGTGCATTTATGCTCAGTTCATGCCAAAACACTTGTGTCGTATTACATGGGACTTAAACATGCCTAAGTGCCAAAATGCTGATGTATTTCACTACGAGGACTCTCTACAGCAGTGCGATTCTGTAAACATCTCATCGTGTTAACTTAGGTGAAGTAAACATGAAGTGAGCTGTCAATCCATACAAACAAAACGGAATGACAGTTCACTTCACGTTCACTCCGAATGCATACTACCCTAATCTCTTCAAAATTAGAGTGAAGAGGCTTCTTCTGGGTAAGCTCGCTCCATCGTCGACTTGTCTGTGTCATATATGACCTAGAGTCAAGAGCAAACTCATCTCAAATAAAATAAAATAAATATATATATATAAGTTTACACGGTGAGATGTTGACAGAATAGATTCACAGAATTTGACGGAATGGTGCAGTCACATTTAATAAACTACTTCTGCCCATGTATACGAGCATAGACCACTTTCCTTGAGGAAGGAGGACTAAGGAAAGGAGAACTAAGGGGACTAAGGAAGGAGGACTATGACTTCCTGGAGGAAAGTTGTTCATCTACATGGGTAGAAGCAGTATTTAGAATATGACTACACCTTTCCGTTACACCCTGTACCGGCGTGTAATAGGGGTTTCGACCTTATAATTCCTCATAGCGAGATGTGTGTCATACACACACATCTCATGTTGTGTACACTTTAACATAAGGTTTAGTTGAAAACCAGCGTCAGGGAACTACTAGTTGTCTGGCATTTTGCTGAACTGGACCTATTTGGCGCAGTCACGGGGCACACAATAAAATTGTTTTATAATTAAGTTTTCTTTTATTTGTACACATATTGTGTGTATCTGTGTGTGCCAAATAAACTACTTTTCTTCTTGTTTCTTTCTGCTTTATTCTTCTGTTGTATAATTTATTCTTGCAGATAATACACCTATCATTCTACCTAATATGGCGTGAATCAAGATCCATGTATTCTTTGTGGATGATGTGTTCTGCCATTGCGAGGACTGGGACTATTTGCAGCGAACTGTCTTTGTTTTTGGCTGGTAGACTTACGCAAGACCAGAGCATTAGTAAAGGTAATAGATATTACCATTGTTACGAGCTTGGGGTTCGTGACAATAAAAACAGCCGATTAAATAACCAAAATGACACTTTAATTTAAAAACACTAATTACAACTTTAAACTCACTAATTATTAAACACAAGTTCACTACTGATCACTTTATTCGCACTTGAAGATCGCTTCCGAAGTATTCGCTTGTATCGCAAATCCAATACTGCCCCGGTCGCGGACTACGCACTCCTTATATAGGACAGTTAGTTCTAGAAACTTCTATTCTCGAAACATCTGGAATGTACTCGTAACTACCGCTACCGACTGACCAGATATCGAGAAGTGTAGAATGTTCTGGCAAAGAAATGTCTAGAAGGTACTTGACTCTACTAGTTCTGCTACTCGATACTAGATGGCGCTAGTAGTAACTTAATGTACCCGACATTAATTCTGGCGCGTAACACTATTATGTTATTTGTGGTACACATCATCATCATCATAACGGCCTAAAGAGGTCCACTGCTGAACTGCCCCAAGTGTCGCCACAACAACCGGTCAGCGAGATGGACCGAGATGTTGATAATCGATTTTCCTCGGCCTCGGAAAACACGTTAAGCCGTTGGTCCCGGCTGTCATTTGTAGATCTTTGGCATTCGTTACGGATTGTCAGAAGCCAGTAACTCTAACACCAGTCTCGCCAAGAAGTACCGTGTTACCCAGTTAATGGGTTGTAGAGGTCTAGTAGGCAGCCGCTCCACGTAAAATAATGGTATTCAGCTGAATCCGGTTTGATTGAAAGCTGACCCCAATATAGTTGGGAGAAGGCTCGGCAGATGATGTTTCATAAAATGAACTTAATGTTTACATTTCATGCACATAAGTGGTAGATATGCGGACTTAACGCCACAAACGTTATTCAAGGCATGTCCCAGATTCCTAGAATAATTCATAGACTTGATACATTATCTTAGTTGCCTTAATATCAATGATGAATGGTACGGTAATGGTGACGATTAAGTGCTTCTAACTTATGTACGTCGACGATGGAGGATATGAACGCTTTGATTTGATTTTTTTAAATTCTTGAATGCCTGAAGTGAGCTTGATAATCATCGCTCGTTTTTTTTCTCTATTTATAATAAAAGTTGAGTTTAAATTCTACAGGTCAACATAAAAGTACTTCATATTTTTTTTCAGCACTTCTTTTGTTTTTCACTTTTCTGCGTTGATTCCAGTTTTTTTTTTGCTAGTTTGATTCACTAACAATATGTTATGAAGTATATAAGTCACCGTGTATTCATACTTTAATTTAAAATAAAATCTTCGTGGACTCTTAGGGCCCACTGACGGCATGGCATGGCATAGCGCGCTTCGGCATACGGAACCATCATGTGGCATTTTGCGGCATGCCATAGGATGCTGTGGCGTGCCACTCAAGCGTTCAGTTCAGTAATGTGCTAATGTAAAATTGGTTGTGTATTTTGTTAAAATGATTGCCGGTGGCATCTTGTGGAATGTCACGACGTGCTGTAGCATCCCGGGGTATGACGTGGCGTTCCGTGGCATGCCGCGGTAAGTCGCGTCATCACGCGAGATGTTTCTGCCAATTCGTATTAAATCAAAATAATGAAAGTTCTAAACTCATTGAAATAAGGTCCAAAATTATCTGTCCACAAAAAAACTCCTTTCTCACGCCATGCCATGCCGTGCCGTTACTGAGCGTCGGCCCTTACGATGACAGTTCAACCAATGGATGTGTTCTCATTCACATAAATTATCATTTTATCAACACTAGAAATATTGTTACATATCCCATGATGTTTTCAGAAAAGAACCCCAGCCAATACAAGACGGTGAAACGCTGGTACTCTATAGTAGTATCGCAGCGGCCTCAATACGTCAGTGGCTCCATCCTATCCATTGGCCTCAGCACGCCAATACTTGTACTGGATTTGAGCATCAATTACATGCTGATTATGGTTCAGGTAAATATGCCCATTCACATAAATATTCATACAAGAACCCTTAATTTTCATTTTTTTTTATTGTTCCTTTGTTTGTGCTGTAAGACCTTGCTTTTTGCCAAATTTTGTGGTTCTAGGTCAACGGGAACTACCATATAGGTTTCGACACAAAACCTATAGGGTACTTCCGGTCAACCAAGAATTGTCAATTAAAGGGCACAACTAAAGGGAAAATTTAGAAAAATTAAAGAAAATGACAATTAAGGTAAATTTTGATACTTACAAGTTTTCGCAAAAATCTAAATTTGCCTCGGGTTTTGTTTTTTTACACCGAATAGGGACTATAGACCTCAGTATCTGGTATTAATTTCAACTTGCTAAGTCCACCCGTTCCTGAGAAAATCGGTGGTGATAGACGGACAGACAGACAGATAGACGGACAAGAGTTGGTGATCTTAGGCGGTTCCTTTTTTCCCTTTGGAAAAAAAGGAACCTCCTCATAAGATCACTCAAGTACGGAACCCTAAAAATTAATCAAAGTGCGTGAAAAAATAAACAAAAGAAAAGAGCGCTGCTTATCCGTGGGTGATGTAAAAGGAGACTGATTGTATAAACATGGTGCGTGGGATTAAATTAGATAGGTATAAATCTTTCATAATATTAACGAGTACGAAACATTTATAAATTATTAATATACTTTCTGTATTATCTATCTATTTAGCCTATTTTGTGGCTCTGATGTTTCTGTATGGAAGCACCTGTCTGTGTGTTCTGTATGGTGTAAAACGTAAATAGCACCATCCCATCACTTCCCGTGGGTGTCGTAAGAGGCGACTAAGGGACTCATCAGTGTATGGGCAGCAGCATTCTCTGTGCATTGCAACAGCTACACTGCGATCGCCAACCCGCTTGCCAAGCGTGGCGATTATGGCAACCCCCTCCCTGGGGAAAGCCTCTGTTCAGCTGTGGACGTCTTTCGGCTGATATGATGATGCTGACGATGTCGCACTGATGACCAAGGCCTCCCTTCCCCTTTTCCACGCAACTCAGTCAGTTGCTTGGGCCAGTCTTTTTGGTACGAGTCGAACCAGCCAGCCCGCCATTTTCATTCGGCCAGAACAAAATTGTGTATATAGTAAATGAAGCTTAAATAACATTATATTTCGTTTTTGCAGATGTATCTAGCTTACAAATAAATGTCAATGGACGGAAGAACACCCTTCCTTCATAAAAACAATGTCACCAACAACGAGAATGGAGAACTTATAAGAGATCATGATTCTCATTAACATACCTTTTAGTAATCATCTGGTTAAAAAAACAGTGAATTATATAACGAATTATTAATTAGATCACACAAATCCTAACTAGTAATAATAAATGTGAAAGTGAGTTTGTGTGTTTGTTTGTTAGGCTCTAACGCCTAAATCGCTGAACCAATTTTGATGAGTTTTGGTATAAAGATACAGTGAAGCCGAGGCAAAAACTAGTTAGGGTATTATTAAGCTATGAAGTCAGTTTATGATAGGATTTGGTTATTTATTGATTCGCCAAAATATATGTGCAAATTTTGTATTAATACATGGGTGAGTGGGTAAAAAATATGTCGCTAGAAAAGATAAGTGGCTAAGATAACATGTACAAACAGTCAATATGCAGCATTAGCTGACCCCTGTTTGAATTAAAAATTCGGAAGAGTGTTATGCAAGGTATCACCCCCTGCGTTTAAAATGCCGGTAATTTTTCGTAATGAAAAACGCCTCTCTTTACACGATCACCTGGAGCATTCACAAAAAAGTTGCTAGGACTAATGGTGGGTCCACACAATACAGACTACCATAAATCGTCGCTCGTATTATATTATCAAATGCTAGTGCAATGCGATAAGTCAGAGAAACCAAAACCATTAAAACGGATGCTTTTGCACCGCCGCATTTGACCAGTTAATCTTCAAAGTTGAGCACTCCGGCTTCCAGCGCCAGTAATAAGCAGGAGGGATGATTTCTATTAACTACCGACATCGGAACAACTATATAGGCTATAATCCTTTGAAATCTTGGTAGACTCATATACATTATGCTTTTTTATTGATATTGACATTTTTGTATGCTCCAAATCAAAATTTAAATGGTATGTTATGAAACATTTATCTAATAACTAGCTGACCCACGCGTCGTCTGCGTCACATTTTTCATGAATGCTCGTCTCTTATTGGTCGTAGCGTGATGTTATATGTATAGCCTATAGCCTTCCTCAATAAATAGACTTTCTAGAATTCAATTCAAATATTTTATTTCAGAATTACTTCCATATATTGTTAGTAGTTGTACAACTTAGCCTAATGTTAGTATTAAATTAAATTTACAATAATAAACAACAGTGTACACCAGTTTATTTGGATAAGTGTGTCTGAACACTTACCCACGTTTGTAAGAGGGGAGAGTCCCACTGGTCCGCAAACATTCAGGATGCCATTGGAGGAGGAGCGCAAGCGCGCCATCATGGAAGCGCATCGNATATTGTTAGTAGTTGTACAACTTAGCCTAATGTTAGTATTAAATTAAATTTACAATAATAAACAACAGTGTACACCAGTTTATTTGGATAAGTGTGTCTGAACACTTACCCACGTTTGTAAGAGGGGAGAGTCCCACTGGTCCGCAAACATTCAGGATGCCATTGGAGGAGGAGCGCAAGCGCGCCATCATGGAAGCGCATCGCTTTCGCATGATCACTGCAAACCCGTCTACGTACGCTTCCGCGAACATCCCTGACGCGCTACATCGCCACGGCAACCCCAAAAGCACCCTGAATGCGTTATTGTACTGTACGCGCAGGTCGCTGTATACCCGCTGGGTATACTTGGACCACAGGCTGCACGTGTATAACGACTGGCAGAAAGCCTTAAAAAGCGTTATCTTTACCGATTCAGTACAGCGTGCAAACCTACGGGCGAGCAAGTTGCAACGGACAGCCAGCAACCTGCGCTCCCTGTCTGTCTACATTGTCTTTTAAGTCATCAGTGACCCAGTGGCCCAAATACTTAAATCTTGAAACCCGACCTAAAGGAGACCCAGAGAGTGAGAGTTCAGGCAGCTGTTCGTAGGTTAAAGTACCCGATTTAAAAACCAACCATTCACTCTTATCGGTATTGTATTTGAGCCCGTGAGCCACTGCATAACTTTCACAGATTTTCAGAAGCCTTCTCATTGCATCGATAGATGGGCTCCGCAGCACCATATCATCAGCGTAGCTGATGTTGTTCTGATGATTTTAGAGCTACTAAGCCCACCTATCAGTCTGTTTATGTATAGGTTAAAAAGACGGGGGGAGCTCAGCCCCCCCTGCCTCACCCCACAATCTAACCCATACATATCAGAATGTGAGCCTGCCCACTTAACTGTATTCTTTAGACTACTGTACCGATATCTAAACAGTGATATTACATCAGCCGGGACAGTGGTGTCGTGAGTGAGCTTATGCCAAAACATAATTTACCAGGTCGAAAGCCTTCGATAAATCCAGGAAACATGCCATTACAGGAGTCTTTCTGTCCGTATAATATTGGATAGTCTGCTTGAGGCATAAAATTACACTATCCGTAGATAAGTTCGGTCTAAAACCAAACTGACCATCCTCGAGAACAATATGCTTAGCTAGAATTTTATCAAGCAGACTATCCAATACCTTAGCACAGACAGTGGCAGGCGATATATCGGCTTATAGTTGGAGATATCGGAGGCGTCACCAGTCTTATTCTTTATTACTGGTACAACGATGGTATTTCTAAGTTCTACAGGTAAGTAACTATGACTTATAATACATAGGTTAAAAATCATACAAAGTACTCGCGGTAAGTGTACCTCAGCGTATTTAAGATGTTCGACGCTGAAGCCGTCGTGACCGGGGGATTTTCCCTTCACCATGTTCTATATACTTCTCGCGACTTCTTTAGCCGAGAACCTGACAGGAGGAGCCCCGGTCACGGCCAACCCCACGCCGCTATTTGACGGTTTCCTATAGCCAGTTTACATTAAAATGTTTTTGAAAAGCATTAGCTATATCCGTGGGGTCGCTCACACCCGCGACGCTCACTGGTATCCCCGATCTATGTTTACCACATTAGCGCGTTCTACCAAACAAATAGTCAAGAATAACTAACTGATCGAGTGGTAAATGATCAATTGTATCGACCGCCGAGAGTAGAAAATAATTAAAGCCCTAATATCGCTATTAAAAAATAGGGGTTGGTGATAGAAAGGTGAAAATTTAGGGTTGTATGTATTTTTTAATGCCACGTTCTATAAAAATAAAAAGAAAAGATTTTGTCCAAAAAATAAAAAAAATGTCAGGGGTGCACAATCCTTATCACTTAGGGGTATGAAAAATAGATAGTAGCCGATTCTCAGATCTACTGAATATGCATATAAAGTTTCATAAAAATCGGTCTAGCCGTTTCGGAGGAGTATGGTAACTAACATTGTGACACGATTATTTTATATATAATATATAAGACTAGCTGTCCCACGCAACTTCATCTGCGCCACATTTTTCATGACGGCTCGGCTCCTATTGACCGTAGCGTGATGTTATATAGCCTTAAGCCTACCTCAATAAAACTGCTTCCCAAGACTAAATCATTTTTACAATTTATTATATTTATTTTTCTAATAAATAGCCAAGAATAACTGATCGAGTGGTAAGTTGATCAATTAATTACTTATCGACCGCCGAGAGTAGAAAATAATTAAAATACTAATATCGCTATAAAAAATAAAGGGTTGGTGGTAGATGGGTGAAAATTTAGGGTTGTATGTATTTTTAATGCCACATTATAAAAAAATAAAAAAAAAGATTTTGTCCAAACAATTAAAAATAAATGTTGGGGGTGGACAACCCTTATCACTTAGGGGTATGAAAAATAGATAGTAGCCGATTCTCAGACCTACTGAATATGCATATAAAATTTCATAAAAATCGGACTAATATTATAAAGGCGAATGTTTGTGTGGATGTGTGTATGTATGTTACTACTTCACGCGCAAACGGCTGGACCAATTTTGATAAAATATGAATCCCTGAATGAACACATAGGCTACTAAAAAGTAGCCTATACGTGCTTTCCGAGATACGGGGGTGTCACATAACCAACTTCCAAACTCCGGGCTGTCACTGAGAAATTCCTATTACTAATAAAATAAAGCTGAAGAGTCTGTTTGTTTGTTTGAACGCGCTAATCTCAGAAACTAAGTACCAGTTAGATTTGGAAAATTAATTTTGTATATGATTGCCAAATTTATGAGGAAGGGAATATGGGAACGGAAAAAAACGGTATAGGCGCGTAGGAAGACGCAGACAATGCTAATGCTAGTAATTTATAACCTGAAACTGATAAACAAAATTCAATGTGTGTTTATTTTTCTTAATTTTTTCAACTTTTCACATAAAACCTTTTGAGTTATTAAATTGCACTGCATTACAAAAGCGTCGTGCAGTGCAACTACAAACATTTATGTTGTTTATGTACTTGTAAATAAATAGCTTAATTATCTTCATGTCGTTAAATATTATCATAATTCGTTTATACCTAACATTAGTATCAAGCTTCAATATAACACCTAATAATACAAGTTTAGATGCCAAAATATCTAGTTGCTACACAATTGCTACGACGTAGCGGAAGTCACCGCTACGCAAGCTACGGCGTAGCAGTTAGTTTTGTACGTGTTTTGGACATCTCGTTTTTGTCTGAGGATTTCTAGCTTATTTTTACCTTTAGTTTTACTGTAATATACACTTCTGGACACATCTATTGGCCCACCTTGTATTTTCAGTTTCGTTTGGTCCTAGCTAAAGTTTTTTATTAGGTCGAGCATAAAGTTTTTATGCAGTTTTGAACCTGGCACATTCACAATTTCATTAAATAGTCTTTTTTTGAA
>NDFZ01004938.1:203481-219445 GCA_002192655.3 Mamestra configurata | reverse complement strand
TAAATAACGTGGCCAAATCGGATTTATTCAACTTTTTTTTAATTCCTTTTGTCAGAACACTTATAGCGGTGGAATTTTTAATTATCTGCTGATTTATTTGCGTGTCGGGTTCGATGGGCTCTGGAGTAGCTCGTGGGTAAATAATAACAGCCACACGGGTCGATCTTCAAGGTTAAGTGGTCTGTGGATGGGTGACCGTCTTAACATACCGAGACACCTCCGTGCCTCGGAAAAAACGTTAAGCCGTTGGTCTCGGCTGTCAATTGTAGATCTTTGGTCGTTACGGATTGTCAGAAGCCAGAAAATCTGACTCCAGTCTTGCCAAGAAGTACCGTATTATTGGTTTGTGGAGGTCTGATTGGCAGCCCCTCAACGTAAAATACCTACTGTCATTCAGCTAAATCTGGGTTGACTGGAAGCCGACCCCAATATACATATTTATGTAGTTGGAAAAACGCTAGGCATATGGTGATGTTCGGAGAGTGTTGTATTTTATAACAAAATAACTCTTTGGTTTAAAGAAGTTTTATAATATCTATGACATGTGTCCGGTTACATACTTTTGAAAAGTAGAATAAATAAAACTTCAGTTCGTTACCATCAATTTTTTGTTTCTTTGCTAGAGGTTATGGTCCTCACGTTTTTCCATCTAAAAATATATAAATCGTGATTATCAGCGTAAAGTTTGGCAGGAAATGTAATTACGAGTATTACGAAATTAAAAGTACGGGAAAATTACGAAGAATGGGCATTTGCAGTGGAAAATTATCTCATCCTAGAAGGCATGGACATCAAAAAAGATGGCCAAGCAATAGACGCCAAAGCGCGAGCGAAAATAATTCTTACATTAGAACCAGGATTATTTGTACACATAAAAACTGAGAAAACCGCTATGGGTCTGTGGACAAAACTACAGAAAATGTTTGATGACACTGGTTTCACGCGGAGAATCGGATTACTGCGAAATCTTATTTCAATTCGACGTGAAAATTGCGAGTCCATGGCACAATATGTGACGGCAATAGTGGAAACAAGTCAACGGTTAAATAACACCGGTTTCACCATTAGCGAAGAATGGGTTGGATCGCTACTTTTAGCAGGTTTACCTGAAAAATTCACGCCGATGATCATGGCTTTTGAGCATTCTGGCATGGAAATAACAGCTGATGCAATTAAATCGAAGCTCATAGACATGGATGATCAAAGTGAAGGTAGCGCCGGAGGAAGTAACCAGAGTACGTTTGTTTCTAAAGGTTGGCATTATCAAAAACATGGCCGAAAACCAGCTAGTGTCAGTACGGCTGAAACGTCAATCTCAAAGTCGAACATAAAATGCTACAAGTGTAAACAGCAAGGGCACTACAAGAATCAATGTCGATTTACAGAAAATAAAAAGCAATCTAATGCGTTCAGTGCGATTTTTCTTAGCGGAAAATTCAGTGCTTTAGACTGGTACATAGATTCAGGTGCCAGCATGCATATGACAGCGAAAAAACATTGGTTGAAGAATGTTTCAAATCAACCATATGTGAACGAAATTGTTATTGCTAACAAAACGAAGATTTCTGTGGATTGTTGTGGTGAAACCCAGATAACAACAATAGTGACAAGTGGAGAATATGAAATATCAGTCACAGATGTGTTGTACGTGCCCAGTCTTGCTACGAACTTGTTGTCAGTCAGCCAGCTTATTAAGAAAGGTAATCGAGTAAAGTTTACTGATAATCACTGTAAGATTTATAATAAAAGAAATGAATTGATTGGGATGGCGGAGTTGGTTGACGGTGTTTACAAATTGAATGTGAAACATTTGGATTGTTTGTTTACACCAGTTTCGGGGCGTGTATGGCATCGAAGATTTGCGCATTTGAATAGCACTGATCTTGACAAGATGAGAGATGGTGCAGTTATAGGGATGACATACACAGATAAGTCCCAAGTGAACCAAACGAACTGTGTTGTGTGCTGTGAAGGGAAGCAGGCACGGTTACCATTCTCGCAAACTGGTAACAGAAGTGAAGAACTGCTCCATATAGTGCATGCAGATATTTGCGGTCCGATGGAAACAAAGTCAATTGGAGGATCCAAGTATTTTTTGTTGTTTGTGGATGACAGAAGTAGAATAGTCTTTGTCTATTTCCTCAAGACGAAGGATCAGGCTCTAGATCGGTTCAGAGCATTCAAGAATATGAGTGAGAACCAGACAGGGAAACGAATCAAGATCCTTAGGAGTGACAATGGGTTAGAGTTTTGCAATAAGCAGTTTGACAAGTATTTGGAACAAGAAGGAATATTGCATCAGAAAACTAACCCATATACCCCACAGCAAAATGGAATGTGCGAGAGGCTTAACCGTACAGTGGTAGAGAAAGCCAAATGTTTGTTGTTTGATGCAGGATTAAGCAAAAGATATTGGGCAGAAGCAGTAAACACTGCAGTTTATCTGAGAAATCGATCAATTGCTTCAGGATTAAACAACCAAACACCATTTGAAATGTGGACAGGAGAAAAGCCTGATGTCAGTCATCTACGAATATTTGGTAGTAAAGTTATGGTACACACACCAAAAGAAAAAAGACTCAAGTGGGATAAGAAAGCAACTCAATGTATTTTGGTTGGGTATTCAGATAATGTGAAAGGATATCGAGTGTACAATCCCAACAATAACACAATAACTACCAGTCGAGATATTGTCGTGATTGAGGAGGGGAATTGTGCTACTGAGGTTCCAGTGAACATAGCTGAATCGAGTCTTGATTTTGTGGTACCGGATGTTGGAGTTACACCAGAAACAGTGGGAGATGCAAGTGACAGTTTACCAGAAATGTCCAGAGAGTCCAATTTCGGGGCAGTTGAGGATGTAGCCAGCGGTTATCCAGGCAGCACCAGTTCCGAGGAAGATGAGTTTGTTGATGTTCAAGAAGTCCCCACTGCAGTTCCAGAGCATCCGGTAGTACCAGGAGAATCAGGTCTTGGGGAAAGGCCTCGTCGTGTTAGCAAAAACCCAGAGAGGTGTGGTTTCACTAGCATAAGTAGCAGTAGCGAAGTGGATTTTAATGAAATATCACTTCAGGAAGCTCTAAACGGATCAGAAAGTGCTCAGTGGTCTGAGGCTATGAAAGATGAGCTTAACTCATTCGATGAAAATGAAGCTTGGGAAGTTGTGAGCTTACCAGTTAAAAGTACCATTGTACCTTGTAAGTGGGTTTTCAAACGTAAGATAGATAGTGATAATAATGTAAGATATCGAGCAAGGTTAGTGGCAAAAGGTTTTGTTCAAAAACCTGGTATAGATTTTGACGAAACATTTTCTCCAGTGTTGAGGCATTCATCTTTAAGGCTGCTTTTTGCTTTGGCTGCTCAGATGAAGCTTGATGTCACACATATTGATTTTAAGACAGCATTCTTGAATGGCTTCTTAAAGGAAACTGTTTACATAAAATTCCAGTAGGTTTTGAATGTTTTAATAGTATAATAAATAAATAATAATAAACCTCAATAATAAAGTACTCAAACTTAAGAGAGCCATTTACGGACTGAAGCAGTCTTCGAGAGCCTGGTACCAAAAAGTTTATAGAAATGTTAGGTTTAAATTGATAAGCCTAATGTTATTTAGTTAAGTGGGAGTGTTATATTTTATTAAATAACAAAATAACTCTTTGGTTTAAAGAAGTTTTATAATATCTATGGCATGTGTCCGGTTACATACTTTTGAAAAGAAGAATAAATAAAACTTTAGTTCGTTACCATCAAATTTTTGTTTCTTTGCTAGAGAGAGCAGGCTTTCTCATCGGCGAAAATGTCAAATTTCTAGGCACACTTTCTTCTTAATTTTTTTCTTCCACTTTCATTGCTTAAGGCAAACCAGTTGTAGGTACCTATTATGGTATGTATGTAAGTATTTTTTGTTCAACTTATTTTTACATATTCTCTGGTGTCGGCACGAGATGAAAAGTTTATCCCGACAGCAGATTGGCAGCACGCTTGATAGCCTAGGGTGCAGCCGTCTAAAACGGGAACTCTCTGCACAGACTTGCCGCGGGCGTGCCTTCGGGCATGTCCGTCGAGCATGGTGCTCGTGACCGTCAGATATTCTTTTTTAGTCTGATTCTATTTTCAAACTAAAAAAGAACATCTGACGGCGTTAGACGCAAACACCTGCGATGGTAACGGTTAAAGTCAACTTTTAAAAACGCTACTCTGTTTGCTGTAATTTTAACTACATACTTACATACTTTGATGCAATCCACCAGCTTCTACGGCAAATCTTTTACAACTCAAGCGGTTCGGTTATGGAATGCCTTGCCCGTGTCGGTAAGGCGTGCTCAATCTTTGTCTAAAACTATGGTGAAAAATCACTATCTCTCTCCTTAATTGTCTTTACTTAGGTTCTCTGCTTTTGTTTCATAATTATTATTGTATATACGTATTTATCTATTATGTATTTATTGTATATATAAGACCTATTGCCTAAGACCTACAGCACTGTCTTATCTTCTCTCTTTAAAATCCATCCAAAGGTTGTCTTGAAAAGATCGCTTTTAGCGATAAGGCCGCCCATCGTGTCATCCTATGTAATGATATCTTCATCTATCTTTTCTGTAACTTATATGGTGTACATAATAAAGAGTATTCTATTCTACCTTTTTTCTAAAAATGTATGGTTTTTGAGTCATGATGTGATCCATTTACAAATTTCCATTAAGACCTCTACAAACCTCTGTGGTGCTTATCATCGACCGTGATTGGAGTTGCGTTTTTTTTTTTAAACTAGAAAGCGCATTGATATAATCAATTTTAATTACCTACGGACGAGAATTCGGAAAGCAGGGAAATATCCAAGCAACCTCATTATGCTTCAACCAGCGTTTCATGAGCCCTGCTTTACATTGAACTGTGTTCAAAATGAGAGTCAAGCTATATTTCAATGGGTACTTGACCAACACAAGCAAATGTACCTGTGTTTTCAGGTTCAGCTTGGCTTTTAGATTTTCAGAAATCAAATGATGAGGAAACAAACAAAACCTACGGACATTATTGATTCTGAAAATGTATTTGCTTTAAAAGCTGAATGTGGCTTTTACCGTGAAACGGGGTAAATAGATGCTGGGGTGAATAGAAATAAAACTTTGATTGGGATTTTCACTGTAATACCGTATTATTGGTTTTTACAAAGCATCCATTTATCGTGAAAATTCCCTTCAAAGTTTTGGTTTCACCCCTGCATTTTTATTCACCCCGTTTCATCAGTACCTACATGATTTATTTATCAATGGGGGGGCTATAATATTACGTGCACATTACGTAATATAGATATAAAACAAACAAGAAGAAGTAACAGAAAATTGTGCAAAAAAGTTATGCTTTTTTCTAAAAAATACCTTCCAGCATACCCAAATGTTTAAAAGCTTATAATCTTAATTGATCACTGAGTCATTGCGTTAAGTTTAAGTGACCACCGATTTTGCAACACCCCGAAATAATCTAGATTGCAAAATAAACACACGTATCCAAGTGTTTTTAATAATGACCAATCCCCTGAATACGTTTATCAGTAAGTGTCAAATTTTCTTGTTTGTGGGTTTTTGTCGCGAGTTTATCGACTCTTTTATATGATTGTTGTGTGTTTTTACTATACCCAATAATTTATGGCAGATTCAGACATAGTTATTCTACTGACAACCGCTTTAAATGAGTTTTTTCTGTCGGAAACATGTCTTTCTTTTTTTTAGAAAAAAACGATACTGCATGTCACTGCTATATTGACGTTACAATATTTGATCGCACTTTCACGTTAATAAAATGCTTTTAATTCGAACTTTGCGTCCATGCCTGTAATTAAGTCTTTTAATAGCTGCTAATGGACTTCACTCGCTAGTGCACAGTGGCGCCAACTGGTGAGCACAAAAACGGTAGCCATCATTTAATTAAGTATGTTTTAATTAATTAGTGCAGCCAAACTTACGCGACTACTGCCTACGCTCTCTTGCAGTATATTAATACGACGAATTTGCAAAATCAAACTTATCAAATAGTATTTGTTGGTCAAGTACAGAGTTCCAAAAGCCATCAACACCTAAAACATCATTAGTCACTGAACAGCTTTGGCCACAAATTTCAGTGATCGGTCATGAAAACAAAGGGTTCCGAAACTTGAATTGAAATTCTTGTTCCAGTTCAACAACGTTTGTTGAATTAATATGTTCAGTGCACTGCTTTCAAGTTGCTCGGTTCGCTAATTTTGGAAACTATTTAGTTTATCCACTAACTTAAATATAATCCTTTATTATGGTACACTTAGGACGTTTTAAATATTATAGAAACCATGTCAATACATACGAGCATAGATTCATGCAATTTTGACCATTGTGTTTAATGCAGTAGAATTATTCATTCAAATAAAAAATATTTTGTAACATACACGAGTTCAATAATTTTGTTGATATATTCGGTCACCGAAATTTGCAACCTTGATCTGTTCACCGCATTTTGTGACCAAGTGACTTTTGTTGTTTAAGGTGTTGACGACTTTTTGAGCTTTTAAATGTTCATCGAAATTTGTCGCTGACCTAATCACATCGAGGAGTACGGTATTAGAAATTCTCCGAAAACGGGTGCTATGAGATTATGCGACAACCCTTTTTATATAATAACGATAATTTCTATGAAAATATCGTTTTTATGGTTTCGTACCCGAAGGGTCCAAACGGAGCCCTATTGCTGTCACTCACGTGTATATCCGTCGTCTTTTTAGGTTATACAACCAGACGATTGGAGCCGCAGTCTTCAAAATTTCATAATATAAGCATCTTTTTGACACAAAGTTATACGAATTGACAAAAATATTTTCAATTTATTTTAAGGGTGGCTCCGAAATAGGTAGCACGAATAAAAAATGAAACGGTACCCCACCTCTGGGGTATAGTTAAGTAGATAAAATACTGTATTTTATCATTTTAAAAATGATGGAAACAATATTTTTAAAATGATAACTTACAAAGGAATGAGATGCCACCAAAGTCAGCATGTTTTTTAATTTTGTTCCGAAGAATTTTTAACTTCTCATTGAAAACGCAATAATAAACACTATCACCAAATCTTAAGTTCATAAGCAACTTGAAATTATCATAAAATTAAAATAAACGCAATACCATTTAACAAATTAACAAACTTACCCCCATTTCGAATTTTTTTTTACTACCGTTATTTATTTTTATTTCTTTTTATTTATTTGTTTATTTTGTTTGTAAAAATCACAACCCTACAAAGCGGCTTTGCGTCCGTTGCGTCACAACACAGGTCAGTTGAAAACCAGCGTCAGGCACTAGTTGTCTGGCATTCATGCTGAACTGAGCCTGTTTTGATGCAGTCATGAGGCACGCAACTTTATTGTTATCTTTTTTTGTTTGTGCTGTTTTTGAAACTTTTTTGTTATTTTTATTCATTTTACGTGTTACCGAGCTTTTGTTTGTGCCTTATGCTGTACCAAATAAATTATTTTTCTTTCTTTCTTTCTTTCTAAATTTATTGATAAATCAGATTTTCTTTGAAATTTTCAAATTTTTCCAAAAACAACCAAATTGATTTTGCGTTGGTACGGAACCGAAGTCGAAGTCGCACTTGGCCGGATTTTTAATCTAAGTCAGAAACTATTTTCTAATCAATAAGTTTTTTGAGAACGTATGTCCGTGGCAAACAAAATGGCACTGAAATCATGTCTGAGAATTAAAAGAACTACAACTAGTCAATAAATAGTACTTCTATTGAGTTCGCCTAACAACGAAAATACGAGCAACAATGTAATTTAGTACCTAATCGTGGATACGTACCTGTTTTTATAACAGGCGGGATATTTCATACCCAATAAATAACATTTTCATTAAAAATAAAGACTGCTAATTTTCCTATTCTAAAATACGCAATAACATAAAGCTTATTTATTTTTAATCTGTACATGTTAACAGCTAACAGTACTAAAGAGGACATACTAATTCCATGCAACTTACACATTTTAATACCCCGTCCAATATGGCGGCACACGCATTCATGTTCGGAAACCAAACAAAAGTTGTTTTATTCACTGTAATTAATTATTCCTGCCGATGCACCCACAAGGACATTCAATATTATCTGGACTCGTCTGAACAGGGTATCTACAATTTCAATCAAAATTTCAGTAGGTACTTACTACGGATTTATTTTACCCTAATTGAATTTTGAAATGAAATTGGACGAAGCAAAACGATGCTTCAAAAACTAATAATAATTGACGCAACGTGGTATTTAATATTGGGCTGTCTGTCAATTAGGAATTAATTAATTCACTGATACGTTTGTGTACGTATCAGAGGATTGGGGATGCGTACACCAAAACTAACTATGTGTTTTCAGGGTTCTATTCGAAAACACGTTAAACTTTTTTGATGCTGAATCATCTGAAATCGTACTCTAACCGCATCTTTTGGTAGCGGTCTGACTTATAGGCCCGTTTGTTGCCCGCCCATTTGTTGGAAGACACGTACATGAAAGCCCTGATACTATATGTTGCACTATAATTAAGTTCCTAGCTAAGGTAAGTAATAGAAGTAAAGTATTTTAGGCATTTTTAATAAAAGCATGCCTAGCAAATAAAAAAAATAACCTTAAAGTTAAATAAAATTGACAGACGGAACCCAATTTGAAATGACATCAACCTACATGTTTATATGCTTTTAGTGTTCTCGAATGTACCGAGGCCATTGAAAGGGTATTAATAAATAGCGAATAACAATCATACAAACCCCCCCCCCGCGGTGGTTGCCTCACCCCCATCACACACACGCACTGAGCTTAATGCCACTCATTGAACCATCTCCCCACACACCACTAATAGAGTTTCAGTTTTTTTTAACAGATAAGTGTAACTGAACAGACGTAAGGTCTTAAATGGTTCTCTTCATGAGATATTCGCCTGTAAAAAATTGTAATAAGTTAACTTAAATATCTACGTTTAAAATGTGTTGCTGCTCAACATAGTTTTTTTTTATCTCATCTCTTTACTTTATTTTTAGTCGATTAAAAAGCCATGATTATTTGTGCCAAGTTTAGTTTTAACCAACAGAAAGTTAGCGACCACTTGCTTGACTAGGTTCCTTTAATTAAAGATAAGCCTTTCTTGAAGCAATAAAAATAAAGAGTAAACCTTAAATTTAATTGGAATAGTTACGTAACATGAATTTTCTCATTTTACCGCTTAACTAGAAGCAAAAGAAAAATAACACTCAATTCAAGCGTTGATTTAGTGATGTGTCATGAACTCATGAAACATCACTAAATCAACGCTTGTTATGGCAGTTCTACGCTAGAAAACAAAATTAACAAGGCGCGTTCGAAGTGTTGTTACTTAGAATAAGATTTTTACTTAAATTAAAAGCGTGGTTACTTCAATTACGTGTTAATTTCAATTATTTATTTGCATTAAAGTTAGTTTTTAGCTGAAATATTAAACTAAAATCCATTGGTCGGTTACCAAATGCGTTAATTTTATGAATATGACCAGGTCGCATTCTTACTCGCACACTCTTATTTTGTTTTGCTTAACAATTATGTTCGCGATGTATTATTTATCGTTACACAATTTAGGGTAAAAGCCTTAAAATACTATTCTTCAGTATACGATCAAATGTTTTCTTGATAAAACTTGTTTAATTCATTCACAAGTAGATGGTCGGTTACTGATACAGTTCGAAAATTACGATGTTAGTCTGCGACCACTGAAATAGTATGTTTAGTATTCGACCAGATGTGATTATTTGATTCAATACTATTTAGGTTTGTGATTGTTTGATATTTATTTAGTTTATTTTTAGATAAAATTAAAAGTATTTTTATCAATAAAAGTTGTTTTATGCTTTTATTTTTTAAATAGTGGTCGCTATCTAGTATTTTAGCTATTTTAGCACTTATCTCATATTTTTTTATAATTTAGGTATCGAATTGTGACATTTTATATTTCACAACTTGGTTATATTAAGCACCAATTTACATAATCACCACTATTTTACGTGTAAATGACGTATTTGTATTTTTTAACCTAAACTTTCAACTGTTGTAATTTATACTAAAATGAAACCGTCCTAATTTTATAATTTAGTAAGTTTTGTCAAACAACCTAATTAAAAAGTTATTTTTGTTAAATACGATGTGTAAATTTAATTCAAACTGTTTAAATACCATAATGTTCTCAGTTAAATTTGAAACAATAACTTCTATCTACATTTATTTCCCAAACCTGAAATATTCGAAAACCTTATCACCATCACAAGCGTTTCCTACTACGTTTTAAATATAAATAACTTTTTGATTCAATTGTTAAAAACCATAGAAATAAAACTGTTTTTCCGCGTCATGTAAAATCATGGTTTTTTAGTTATCGATACTTCACCGTCGATAATCTACACAAATATTATAAAGCTGAAGAGTCTGTTTGTTTGTTTGAACGCGCTTATCTCTGGAACTACCAGTCGGATTCGGAAAATTATGTTTGTTTTATAGCCACATTCATGAGGAAGGCTTATAGGTATATGGGGAAAAAACGGCATATTCGCGTACAAATCGCGGGAAAGGGAAACCGCTAGTAAAAATAAATAATAAGTATAGTATAAAGCGTTTGGTTGGATATTGGTTCGACTAGTGAATGCAATTCTGGCAATTTAACTTTTCCACTCGCGCAGCACATTCCTCGTGATTCATTCTTCAAAAAGGCACTGCAAAACATACATAATCTATCAATTTTTTTTTCATTACCAATACTTGGATGAAGATTGTGGTAATAATTAGGATTGTAATTTAACGCTCCAAGATTTAAATTAATGTGTTTAGTACACATTCGCACCTTTTTTGTTTTTTTGCTTGACTTCTTCAGGAGGATATTGTTTTTGTTTTTGTAGTTGTTTCTCCCCAAGGTCTATTTTTTTGTAAAACGAACATTATTTGCGAGGGATCTGTGTGACAGGATTTCCTAGTGCAGATACCAGTCTCCAACAAAGGAATATTTCTATCTATTTCTATAATGTTAGTTTGTTAGGCACCTTTGTGGTAGAGAAAAATAAAAAATGTTTATTATTATTTATTATTATTCATTTCAATCTTTGAGCGTTCAATTCGTCGCATCTAGATCGAGCAATGCGTATCTACTCGAGTGGCTTCTAGGCTTGCCTCCCGTTGAATATCTCCTTCCGACAGACGGGTTTGAGAAAAGCGTACTCGCGCTGCGTTCTATTTTACCTACTTCTCGCTGAACGTCCGATTCAGATGAACGAACTTGAGCAATGCATTCTCGAATGGTTTCCAATCTTACTTCCCGTCACTCGTCCATTTCTGAAGCTACTGATATCTTTTACGTATTTCTTGTGCTGTATATCGGCCAGTCGCTCTTCGTCTCGGTGGCAAAAAAGATTTTCCGACAATAAATACAAATTTTCACAATAGTTATAATACATCTATCGGTATATATAAAAATGAATACCTTTTCCCTTGGTCACGGCACACGCGTGAACGGCTTGACCAATTTAACCAATTCTTTATTTTTTTGTTATTGTCAGGAGAAGGTTCTTATAAAAGAAAATGTTGAAAAAATTATACATCCGGGCAAAGCCGGGGCGGGCCACTAGTTTACAATAAAGGTACACATTTGACAGCAAATACTACAAATTCCGGGTGTGCAAAGATGACGTACGTCGCGACGACGACGGCGTCGTACTAAACATTTTTGATTTGAGCTATCTATGCTTCTATCTATATAAATATAAATAAAAGTGTTTGTACTAAATTTAACTGAAACTAATACGGATTTAGAATAAAAGACTAATAAAACGTTTTTTGTTTACTCAAAATAAACTTAATCAGACAACAGTACATTAGTACATAAATAAATATTACAAAATTAAGATACTGTCATCTTTTTTTAATTTATATCATATCAAGACCTGTTGAATCAACTATTGAATTGTCATTATTTGCAATTTCATGTTCTTTTTATAAATTATTTGAGTTGTTTACTATACTTTGAATGTCAATACTACTTATTTCATTGTCTTCTTGTAAATTATTTGTTAAGTCGTTGTTGTTGTAGTTTAAATGACGATACTAGGAACTTATTTCTTGGTTCTTCTTCGTTGATTGAAATTACAGATGTATTTAAAGAAAGTGCTAATAATAAAACAAAAGATTGAAAGAAAAGTCAATCTTTTGTTTTATTATTAGCACTTTCAATTCTTTTGTTAACGTTCTTAATAATGTGGTGTTTCTAATGGCTGGTTTACACCTATTAAGTTGTGTAAACAAAGAATTTTGTAGCAAGTTGCGAGTTAAAATTTAGTTAATTACTAAAAATTAAATTGGTTTACCTATATTAATACGGTTTATAATAAAACATATAATAAAACAAAGTCCTCCCCCGCGTCTGTCTGTCTGTCTGTTCGGGATAAACTCAAAACTTCTGCACCGATTTTCATGCGGTATTCATCAATGCATATTCATGAGGAAGGTTTAGGTGTATAATTCGTCCAAAACCTCGCTAATACCAAATCTACGAACAGAATTTACATCTTCATTGCGTTTTCGACCGTCCATCTTGATTGAACGACACACACTAAATTTTAAGTCACTTAATTTTTTTTTTTATCTACTTCACAACTTATATCGTGTAAACCAGCCATAATCCGCAAATTTCACAATAGTTGAAATTGGATGATACAATAATATTGAATCACATTCAATACAGCGACTGCTCACATTATATATGCTGAGTTGTATCTAACCATTAGATATTTTATTAATGCAGTATACAAAGATATTTATTTTCTGGAACTCCTCCATACTTTGTACGTTGACATTATCAAGTCGGATGAGCCATAATTCCAGCTCCAGAAAAGCGTTAAACTTCGACTTTATATTGCGTTACATATATCATACACACACTCACACCATACACATTCACCCACACACCCTCACACACATCTGTTAAACTTAAATAAAATAAAAATAGATTATAGAATAGGAATAACCGAAAGTTATCCTAAAAATATTGTTAGTCTACTGCAGCGACATTCAAACCAATGTATTCGTATTTTATTGTGATGCTTCCTGCGGCTGAACACTGTTTCCCAAAAATCCAAGCTTAAGCTTAGCTTGGGAATAAGTAGCACAACCTTTTGTGCAATACACTAATATACGATGAATATGTTAGATTACCCTAAGACTAATGTATTAACTGGCGACATTTTTTTTTTTTTGACCTTTGAAGAAAACAGTCAATATTTTTTTAATTTTAATATTACCTTTGTTTCTTCTCCATGACGACAACCGAAAGACGTCCTTTGTTGGACATGCCATGTCAAAGCGTCGTCAAAGATCTTGATCGATCTTTGATTAATTTAAAAGCGTTTGATTAACAACACAGTTTCAAAGATTATTTATTTTATTTTGTTAGCCCATGCCCATGTTAGAGCTGCCCAGCTGTGGGACTGATTGTCCCACAGGTGGGCAGCTCTCACGGTACACGTCTAGATCGTCACGCCACCTCTTTCTGGGGCGGCATCGGCGTCGTCGGCCGTTTTCGGGCACCCATTATGTGATTTTTAGTATTTCTTACCTTAGGAGAAATAAATAATAAATGCGAGAGTTTAGATGAGAGAATGCCTGAACGGATCTTGATGAAGAAAAGTATAGCACTTAGGCTACTTATTATTCGAGGAGTATTATTCCCTTGGGATTTTTTTCCGACATTCACGCGGGCGAATCAGCTGGCAGAAGCAATTTTTTTTATTAACCTATATTGTCCCACTGCTGGGCAAAGGTCTCCCCATAGCCTTCCGATCTTCCCGATGTGTTGCTCTTTTCGACCAATCCGTCATGAACGCCTCCAAGTCGTCAGAAGAACCTAGTATATTTAAAAAATAAAATGTTATTTTTCTGTTTCAGGCTATCATCCAAGTAGCGGAGCGTCTGTACCCGAATCTGATGACTCTGCTCAACATGGCAATGGCTGACGTGTTCGGTAAATACAACGAGCCCATCGTGACCATCACGGCCCGGGAGCTCCTGTTCAGTGGGACCTCGCTGTGCTTGCCGAGTTCCAATGTGGTAGCGGGCATAGCGTGCGATATCATCCGGGGCATCGCGCAAAACGCACGGAATATTGAGATCAAAAACGATGGGTCGCTTGTTTTCTCGATTTTAGATTATGTGAGTATTTTTTTGTAGCAATCCGTTGATAAGTATAAACTCGTTTGTCCTGACTGATTTACCAACGCGACGCCCTGACAATACTACTAGTTACCTAACTACTAGGTACTAGTATGGAAACTTGAAATTTGGAATAGGTATAGATTTATTTTATAACATAATGAGGAATATATCGGTGTGGAATACTACGTTTAATTTCCTGAGAAAGACTCAATGAACTACCTGCCTATCTACTGGTAGCCATCTTTAATCAAAACAATTCGTAGAACTACTGTATCTGTATATTTTGTTCACAAACTGCGGTAGTCGAGTTGCGGTGACTTCCACACTTGTTGCACAACCAAATAGATCCGATCAAATCTGTTCCGAATTCCGGATTATTTAACTAGTACGTCGCCTAGTTTGCATGACATACTATTGATCTTAATTCCTGGAAACGGTGAAGTCAAGAGCCAACCACCCTCCCATCCGTTGCCACGTCCACTACGTATCTCGTCGACGCCTGTGCACCCAAGGAACACGATACCACTTCCTTCTCCTCCATGCATGCTCTGCACAGAGAACTGTCCGTTATATCTATCGTGTAAAAATGTTTGTTCAGTGAGCAGTGCCCAGTGATGGTCCCCGCCACCATTCGTAGGCTGCTCCTAGCCAGCCGTAGAAGGCACCTGATCAGTTTCCTGCTTAGTTATGGCATAGAATCCTTGGACTGCCTGGTGCTAAGGCCTACCAGCGTTCTGCTTGTGTGTGGGTGTGTTCTTGTAGCCGTATCCGCAGCTGGGTGAATAGGAGTGGCACTATAAGTTCGGCTCCCTTGCTGACCAGCTCATCGGCCGTGTTAATTCCTAGTGATCCGCTATTCTCTTATCCATTGCAGCGTCACAGTGTTGCGATTGGTCTCCGTGACGCGGTATAGTGCATTGTGACATTCTATGAATTTCGAGGTGGTGTAATTCTTTCGTAGGGATTGAAGAACTGAGGCACTGTTACAGAGTATACGTATATGAGTAGATATCCGTGACTGTGCTTTTTTCTATGGCATGGACCGCTTGGATAATGCCCACGCATTCCACCTGATAGACGGAATTGAGTTCTCCTAGCGGTCTGGATATGTGTGATTTGAGATCGTTGTCAGAAAAGTTCCAAAGAATCGTGACAATTCTAGTGTTGGCAATATCCTCTTTTTAGTAAAAAAGAACAAATTAGTTTTGCTAGGGTGCCGCGTGGGTACGTGTACCCCCCGGCATCAGGACGACTCAGTCGAGCCCCGAGAGTTTTTCCCTTACAAAATAATTTAAATTATTCACAGTTCTGAAAATTTTAATATGCACTGCAAATTATAAAGCATATTTTTTGGTCGTATTACGCAGCCCGGGCAATAGGAGATCGGTTACCATGGAAACTCGTTCCGAACGAGGCTTGAGCTCCAATTTACAGGATAACAAGGCACTGCGTAAGATTCAACGATTTCCAATTCAATGACGATATAGGAAAACGAAGTTGGAACTACTTTTATCGAAACTAATATTAAAAAGAGGATGAAATTGTTTGTTTGTTTATAGTTTAGTACAGACGCGATTAAGAAAATTCTTTTATTGGTAGAAAGCTGCACTATCGCTGAATTTTAAGGCCATATTTTTATCTCGATAAGGTGGTATTGTCAACATCGCAGTGACAGCGATAAATTGGTTGCATATTCAGAATGTTTTGGGATGAAAAAATGTAGGGGTGTTAATTG
>NDFZ01004938.1:181671-202365 GCA_002192655.3 Mamestra configurata | reverse complement strand
AGGGGCCGTTCAAGTATTACGTAAGCAGATTTATTGCAATTATTTACCCCCCCATCCCCCTTGTCAGCAAAAGTAAGCAAAGCTCTTACCCCCTCCCCCCATGCTTACGTAAACATTTGTCAATTAATGTATTGTTTTTTTAATTTTATAATGTTATAATTATAATTTGAAAAATAAGAAAATAGATTTAGGATAGAGATTATATTTTACTGAAACGGTATTCAACATAGAGTAAAGGACAAAAATATTATATCTTACTAACATAACAAACTTATTTTAAATTTTTGGTACATATATTAAATTCAAATTAACAGTCTTCAGTCCATGAAACCCGAATCCATGATTCTAAGTTTTCGATGACATTGGATTGCTTCGATTGCTGCTCAGTGTTGTGAGTCTGCTCGCTTTCATCCGATTTTGGAATGTCTACGTCATTCTCATCGAGCCATTCAACATCATGGTGCTCTAAATTTTGAATAATGCACATCAGTTCATTAGCACGACGAGCAGCGACTCTTACAGGTCTAACTTTCCTATCAGTGTGCGTGTTTACTTTCTTATGGATCTTTTCGATGTGACGATTTAGTGACTTGACGGAAGCATGATAAAGACCACACGTTTTGCATGTTCGACTTGATAGCCTCAATTGTACCGTCGGACAAAAATAATCGTATGGCATTTGCAGGAAATCTTTGAGTGAAGCACTTAAGCGTAGAGCTAAATTGACTGGAAGATTAAGAAATTGCCCTCCTTCATCTAAAACCAAGTCATCAACTGTTTGTTTTACTTTTACAGGTGGTGGAAGAAACCTGTTGTCTAGTAATCTAAATAGTCCACTTCTTGGACGACAGCATTCTGTATTTCTACATTTTACAATTTGGAGCAAGTATTGGCTTTCACGCACATGTTCTGAATACCATTTAATGTCTGGAAAATCAGGAAGATCTTGTTCACCTGCCCCAACATATTTTGCATTAACATTATAGCCATCAATTTCCATTGAACTCCATACTTCAGCTAATACTTTTCCTGCAAATTCGAAATTAGATCTTTCTAAATGTTCATCAATTGTAACGCCACGTTCATCCAAATGAGACCCAAAATGGTCATGAGGCAATATTAAACCAGCCAGTTCCCGACTAAGAGGAGCCATTCTGCGCTCTACTCTGTTATACGCACTTCTTCCGGGAGCATTGGTAGCTAAAAACAATGCATCGAGATCATGTCGCTTAAAGTGTTGTATAGCAAACCCTATGACTTTTTGATAACGCGGATTTTCATCTGGCCCTCCATCAACCGTCATGATTACCACTGGTTTTACTAGTCCATGGTCAGTTTTAGCTAATGGTCGAAACTCTTCAAGTTCGAGAAGCGTCTCGAAATCCTGAGCATGAGTATTAGCAGTAGATGAACTATGCTTTCCACTTCGAATAGCGATGTATGTTGGTCCAGAATATCCAACGGCTTGCGGTTGTCCTAGCATATTGGAAGTGATTTTGATACCAGCATAAACAGATGGTATTAATTTATGACGCTCAGCGATTACCCAATCGTGATCAGGCAATTTGATTCTATATTCCATGTGCATTAGAAGAGGTGCTTGCTTATTTGCCGCAGTTACGCCAATAGGGACTCGAGCTTTATCATCTTGAGATATGAAAAATACTTGATCTGGTCCTAGTATGGATGCTATGTTCTCTAAATAATGGATTGATGTTTCAGCGAACTTGCTATCTAAGTGGCTCTTGTGGTGATCAGTTTGAGCCCGAATGAGCTTAACAGGGACTGTCGATACATGTCTTCGTCCCTCTGCAGAATTAGATTTTCTGGGAATCAAACGAAGATATGTCCCACTGCGACTAATGTCAAATCCCATTTTACGTAATTCTTGTGTGAGTTCATCAAGAGTTTTTACGCTGCGAATTGATTCCGTTCGTCTTCTATCATCTGCTGCACTCCCAAATAAAGCTATATCCGCGATTGTTTTCAATAGTAAAGGTTGATTGCTTTCAAGATTAGGACGTCCCACTGAATCCCTCAGAGATAGTCTTTTTTTCATTTCTGGATTTTCATGACAAATATCTTCTAACTTTCTTTTCATACCATCCCTGTGTTTCTTCTGGGCAACTGCGTTTTGAACCTTCCTGTTTAAAGACTGTTTTGCTGTTTTTATTTCCTCGCGCAACTTAATGATCTGTTTATCAACTTCAGCACGGATTGACATAGTATCTCTGGCAGAATACAAAGCATTCAAATTTTTTTCGAGTAGAGCAATCTTATTTTTCATAGCTTCCTGAGAAGGTTTTGGTCTCTGTTTATCTGTATTTTTATTAATTTCGCATTGCTGTTGTGATTCATTACCGGTTTTTATTTTATCTTCTTCCTGTTTTTTAATATTTGAAGCTGGCTGTGTAATTTGTGTTTTTTCTGCAGGTTTACAGGTTGCCTAAAAATAAAAACTTTCTATGGGTTCTGCTAAAGATTCTCTTATTAAGCTACATAAATACAAAGTATGGCAATAAATATGGTAAATACAAAACCCTATGGCTTTAAATCTAATATCTTTAAACGAGCAAATCGTTCCGGTCACAAAATACAGGGTGTTATAGTCTATTCAAGTAGGTATTTAAAAGAATATAAACAATCTTGATATGTCTTTTTATTGAAATATGCAATTATAAAATCAGATATCTGTAAAGGTGCGTACAGACATCGCGAGGCTTGCGCCGCGAATGGTTCGTCTCGCATACATCAACCTGAGGCATGCTACGGCACATGTATACGTGCGAACCATTCGCGGCGCACGCCTCACGATGTTTGTACGCACCTTTATGTATTTACAGAAAAGCAATTTTTTAATATTGGTTGAGTTTTTAAATGAATCACAACAGATTTTACACAGTTTACAATTTTAAACCACATATTTCAATAAAAAGACATATAAAGATTGTTTACATTCTGTTAAATACCTATTTGAATAGAGTATAGTTTTCTGTAGGTATATAATATATATGTATAAAACTGACATCCTGTATTTTGTGACCAATTGACGGAATCAATTATAAGAAATAAATCTATATAATGAATATTACCTCTATACTTTAAGATAGGCCATAATATTTTCTAATTAGCAAAGAGAAACTTTTTGGCGATTTCTAATATTTCTAGTAGGTACCTAAAATGATTTCGTCACTCACCTTAGAAAAAAAATGTAGTAAATTGGATTTATTCTTAGTCGCTGCTTGCAATTCTTCTTCGATTCTCTTAGATACAATAATATCTAGTTCCTTGTCGGATTTTGCTTGTAATTTATAATTTCGCCACACTTCGTTAACTAACTTTTGTACATTTTGTACTTTCGTACTTGTATGAGATTTTTTAAAACTTTCAAACAATTTTTGGTATAACTTGGATTTGTCTATTTGAAATGACATCTTATTTAAACATTAAACTTTGGATAATGGAATGAATGGTAACACAAATGTTAACTTGCTTTACTATGCTTACAATACGTCTACTCGCTATAGCAGCCAAACGAAACAATACACTGATAGAGGAAATTTAGACAAGTGAACAGCGCGCGGTAATTCCCTTACTCGGTTCTAAAGCGAGTAGGGGAATTACCGCGCACTGTTCACTAAATGTATGTATTACTTGCGGGAATCCCCGAAAATGCTTTTCGTTTTCAAGCAAAGACAATGTGTGGGTTGCCATTCGTGTAAAAAAGAAAATAACTACCGATGACGTAATCATCATCTAGACTCCCCTACCCCCCATGTCATCCAAAATAAGCAAAGCAAAGACCCCCCCGCCCCCCCATAGTGCTTACGTAATAATTGAACGGCCCCTTACTGCAAGTTATATGCGAGTTAACAGAGCATTTTCAATTTAACCGGGTAATACAGTTATAATTTTTGATAACAACAAAGAGGTTTTATGCCGCTGAAAATACATATAATTTTTTTTTTTAATTAAGTCAAACTAATATTTATTATTATCAAATTATTCACAATCATTTGTTACAAAATATTTGCATTTTATCACTTAAAATTATAATTTCGATGTAGGCTGTATAAACATACAGCAGTGCAAGGAGAGTGTTCACTCACCTCGCATTTGGCGCGTAATAAAAAAAAGACTTGCGCGCCATTTCCCATAATTTTCATATTTTATTTTTATCGTATTTGTCGCTGGGTGGTACATTTTTGAAAAAATGACAAGTTTAAGTGCAGAACATGAACAATTGATAGAGTTAACCCCGCCAGAAATATTAAATAAAGCAATAATGCAAATGATTGCCTAATCCCTTTTTAGGGTTCTTTACCTGAAGGGTAACCAACGGAACGCTATTATTAAGCCTCCAATGTCCGTCTGTCCATCCGTCTGTCTGTCAGCGGGCTGTATCTCAAGACCGTAATAGGTTGACAGTTGAAATTTGAATAGAGTGTTTATTTCTATTGCCGCTATAACAACAAATAGCAAAAATTAAAGGGGGCTCCCATACAAAGAAAGTGTTTTTTTCGGTTTATGATACGGAACCCTATGTGTGAGAGTCCGACACGCACTTGGCCGGTTCCTAGATATCAATATCTTTATTTTTATATCTAGGTACGAAGTTCAAAGGTAGTTTGACTATAAATTTTTCAAATCAGTTAAGGAATTTCAGTTAGTTAGTTAGTTTCAGAGAGATACTTGTCTAGCGCAAAAACCAGCGGGGAAGAAGTTCGTTCCTTGAGAGAGGCCATGGTAGAGCAAACAAATTTGACCTTAAGTCTTGTCTCCCAGTGGGGTGATGACAATCTGGTCTCTTTTAACGCCACCAAAACACAAGCATGCCTTTTTACCGCGAAAAGGAGTCGTTTCGACCTAACTCCGACTTTTCGGGGTACTTCTGTTCCTGTAACCGATCGGCTCGAGCTCCTAGGCATGGAGTTGACAACCAGTCTCAACTTTGGTGCCACCATTGAGCACAAAGCCCAAACTGCGGCCAAAAAGCTGGGCATCCTAAATAGAGTGAAGCGATACTTCACGCCTGGACAGCTTTTAACCCTCTACAAAGCACAAGTCCGATCCTGCATGGAGTATTGCAGCCACCTTTGGGATGGCTCAGCTAAATACCAACTTGCCGCGCTTGACTCGGTGGAACACAGAGCTAAAAGGCTCATTGGCGACGTAAGGCTGGTGGATGCCAAGCTGCACAGCTTGGCTCATCGCCGCAAGGTTGCCTGCTTGTCGGTCTTCTACAGATTGTACTTCGGGGAGAGTGTCCAGGAACTCCACGATCTCATCCCACCGGCCCCCTTCTACCATCGGACATCTAGACGCACTGCAAGTTACCATCCCTACCTTGTTGCTATTCCACCAATTCGCACTAAACGTTTCCAAACGTCTTTTATAATGCGCACAGCAAAGGAGTGGAACTCTCTGCCTGCGTCTGTGTTTCCGAACGCATACAACCCTAATCTCTTCAAAATTAGAGTGAACAGGCTTCTTCTGGGTAAGCTCGCTCCATCGTCGACTTTGTCTCTGTCATCTATGACCTAGACTAGAGTCAAGAGCAAACCCATATTAAAAAAAAAAAAAAAAAAAAAAAAAAGGAATAATCGAT
This sequence comes from Mamestra configurata, assembly GCA_002192655.3. Lineage (NCBI taxonomy): Eukaryota > Metazoa > Arthropoda > Insecta > Lepidoptera > Noctuidae > Mamestra > Mamestra configurata. The sequence continues at coordinate 196,757 of NDFZ01004938.1, read as the reverse complement.
GGAAATCACTAAAGAATCAAAAAGTAATCTCTAATCCTGTCCTTTGAGTAACATATTTTTTGCTATTGGTTTTAACTTTTTTTAAATATATAACGATTTTTATAATTATTTCGTACTTCAAAACTTCGAAAAACACAAAGTTTGCGCGCTTAAGGTTCCGAATAATGTAGTAATGAGCAAGTGAACTACAACCTACGACTAATACTGTACACGCAGCTTGTTATTTAAGCGCAAATAAGTTTCCAGGCCCCAGGGTTCCCGCGGAAAAGCAATCCCAATTGACGTGGCGGGAAACTGCGTTTCAGCGTAATCCTTGCACACGCTTGCATCTGTATCGCAGTGTGGGAGTGGGCGGAGCCTGACCCCGCAGTTCCATGAAATTCATGGAATTTCAGGACGCACACAGCTGATGTCTTTAAATTTGCAGCATGCAGTGCAGTTATAATTTTATCTCTTTCGCTCCCATACAACGTAAGGTTTAAGTAAACAGTACGAGTATAGGCAGTATTCACCTACGTCACTATATACACTTTACTCGCTCGGTCTCGGTCCCTCTTTATTTTTGTCCGGACCAGCGATTGGACAATTTAAAGTCAAAAAGTTTGTTTTTTGAGGTCCATCTCATAGACCAATATTCATGTTTATTGGTGGTTTTCCTCTCAGGGAATTCTCAGTAACTCAGAGTTGTTTCACGGAAATGTAAACAGTTGACTTTACAATTGAGTGAAATTTCAATGTTAATATTGTTTCGCTAAACTTAAATTTAGGTTAAATACTGTTTCTTCGTCTAAAATATTTACATGGTAGTTTTAATTTTCTTTCATGTTTGTTTCTGTAGTGTACCTACATCATTACAAGGTACACTGTTTAAAAAATCCAAAGGCATAAATAAGTTTTAAGTTGTGTGCCGCGGTAAACACAAAACTTAACTAACCACAGTTCAATAAACACTCAAGCGCCATTTGCAAATCTTATTCAATTTTCGTTATACCCAATAAGCTCTAACTCAATACGAACTGTCCACTTGTCATAGGTCAAATAAACTAGAGGTACTTAACTGAGCTGCCCGTTGATGGTGCACAGCACAGAACACGGAAACAACTCAGCGGTCACTGTTAGATAAGGGAATCTTGACTGTCAAAACTTTGCAAATTTGTTTGGGAAGTATCAGTGAATATTTATGTATAAACCAAGCGTGTCACCGACTACTCATAGAAATTTCGTTATATTTCATTTCATTTATTCATAAAACAATTGCGATTCTTGCGCTTATGAATGGATACAGGTCAAAAAAAAATTGTGCGTTAAAAATTTTACTTTCTAAAGCACATTTTATATTTCACTCTAGCTTTTCCTCGCAACTTCGTATGCGCATATCCCGTTTTTTAATTTTCATGAATGACCATCATATATCATTATATAAAAATAATTGTCCAAGTCCAACTGGTATTTTATTTTTATTTTATTTATTGGGAACAAAAAACAGCTACATGCTTAAAATAAATAAGAAATTCATAAGATTAAAATCACAAACATGTAACCCACACAAATGTCCATGTATTCACAAAGGAATAATAGAAGTGAAGGACTGTGGTAGGAGTTCACAGATCTCTGTGATAGTTTCAGAGATCAGCGCGTTCTAACAAACAAACTCTTTAGCTTTATTATATTAGTTTACATAGTTTTTTGTTTAATTGATCGCTTTTGCTGCATATCTAATGCTCAGGAGAAATTTTAACTCAAGCATTATTTTAGGAAATGTCAGCAAGCCGAGTTCTGTGGTCTGTGGACGTGATGCTAACTTAGTTAATTCAAACTGTCTGCAGCAAGACACGCAGTCTAGTCCGTCTTATTTGAAAACATCCGCATTTCGCTTTGAGTAGCAGGAAGTTTATGGTACACTAAGGGAAATTAACTAAACGGAAAAGATACACAGAAAATAACTTAGCACAACGATAATTTTAGTTGCACTCTGCATTTTTTTAAAGTTCTTTTCACTAAAGCGGTGGATGGTTTATGCTGAATATTCATGATAATTTTCCGGAGTATTATTTTATCTATTTCTATTTTAGTGTAGGTAAAGTTATTTTTTAGGGTTCCGTAGTCAACAACCCTTACCTATAGTTTCGCCATTTCCGTCATTTTGTCCGCCCGCGGTTTAGCTCATTTTGTATATTAATCACGCCGACAAAGTGGTAAAATAAAATCTTGAAATAAATTTTTTTATAGGGTGTACTTACCCCCTACATTTAAAGTGGCGATGATTTTTTTTATCGTTTACCCGTTACCCATGGTGTGGGGTGTTTTTGGATAGGTCGTTTAAAATGATTGAGGATGTGCTAAAAAACATTTTTCTATCCATGAATCCTTGTGCGGAATTGAGCCTCAAAGTGCAAGTTTTTGTTAGAGTCAAGTGTACTCCCCTCTGTCAGCTAAACGATTGTTTCTGGAGACGTGAAACAATTCATAGTAGTAGCATATATAACAAATTTAAAAGGAAAACTATCACTGCTACCTAGGCTTAATGAGTTAATGAATAATAGTCGACCAACACTGTCGAACAATAATTCCATAGAAAATTACTTAAAACCAAGTGCATTTGTCACTTTGTAATATAATAATAGTTAAGTACTTNGGGGGGGGGGGGGGTGACACCGTGGATAAAAGCTAGTTACACATGTTAAGAATAGCACCGATGTACCAGCCAGTGCATCTGAAATTATATTCAAGCTCCACCAATTGCGTGGGGTGACGGATATCTTACAAAACTCCCGCATTTTTACTTTTATTTATGACTTGCAATAAGGCGGGAAATGTGAGCGAGGCCCACTCTTACATGTTTTTAATTTATTTTTAGAACATGGAGGACATACAGCTAATAAAAATAAACAAGTAAAAAGGAAACCATAGTCACAAAAAGCCAATTACAAATCCTCGCGTATAGAATTACAGTAGGTACTAATTTATGGTGTGAGCACAAAACCACAGTACACACCGCTATAATTAAAATAAGAAGCAATCTTGGTTTGCAATTATATAACCAAAATAATAGAGAAAATAATAATAAAAACAATGTTGAAGGACTGTTTCGTTTACTGGTGGTTTTTGAGCGACAATTGCGACATAAAAAGCGTCGTGGGTTCGATACCCGGGTTGAGAAACAACGTGTAGCCTGATACTTGTCAGATATTTGGTAGTTACACGTTTTTATTAGTTTCGCTATTAATTTTTTGTAGACTGCGAAAGGGGATAGAACCTTTGTGGCATAGCTACCCGGCCGCCATTTTGTTTCTTTTTTCAAAATCTTGGCACACTGTGAAACCTGTATAAGTACGTGCTATCATTTAAACAGAAATGAATTACGTGCTTCTAAGCATTACATGGAATTCAAATTATGGTTCCCAATTTGATTTAACCCCGTTACCGTTAACACGTTTTGTTTCTTTAAGTGTCCTCTACCTACTATTAAAGGGAGTTAAAAGAAAACATTTCATTCGGCACACACAGACACAGAATGGAGGAACTAAAAGACCTCATTGTCTTTTAATGAATTTCTGCAGGCAACCTTTTCAGAATTTCCAACTCGCTTGCGTCTATCGACAGTAAACAATGCATGTCGGAACTTTGTGGTCATAAAATAGTTCGCATTTAATAATTTATCCTTTATTACTGAGAGCTTCTAGAGTTCTAGGCATTTTGCATTTCGTCTCCGTTCTTGACAAGTTTAAAGCGACGACAATCTTATCAACTTTGTCAGAACTTTGTCGCTTTGAACGCTGACGCAAATATTTGCAGTTGAGGAGTGTCTTTTCAAAAGGGGTTAACTGCATGTTATCTTATTTTTCATAAAAAAATGTGAACTGTGGCGATTTTCTTGAGAAAATATCCTGTTGCGTTACAAACAAGCTTTTTCAACGCTTTTACAAGTCCAATTTGCTAGATCGAATATCCCTTTTTGCATTCGTTCAAGATGTATATAATTATTTATTTTAGCATAAATGAGAAGAGCTCATATTCAGTTAAAAAAATATAAATTTGGTAATATCCCCTCTTAAAAAGACACTCCTCAGTTGAAAAGGTTACCTTCAATTTAGATTTAGATATAGTAGAGGGGTATCCGCAAAACCTAATGTTCCCGTAAATCCGTACCATATTATAGGGGCGAACCTTTTGACATGAATGCGAGAATGTTTGCGACAATTGTTAATCGAAACAAAACTTTGAAGGGGATTATGACGTTATTAAATTGTTGGCAGCATTTATTTAGGTCTCTAATGTTATTAAAATGAAATTTTATAAAAAAAAAAGTTGCTGTCTTAGAAAACCAATAATATGATATTATGTTGAAAATCCCTATCAAAGTTTATTTTCGATTCACCCCTCGGTACCTATTCACCCCGTTTGGTACATACCATGTGTTTAAACTCTTTGTCTTCAACAGAAACAACAGTTACCAAGTGAAGAGTACGCGGTACTTAGGGGCTTAGAGGACCCAACAGACTTGGGTCGGATCCTGAAGTATGCAGAGTCGCGGTACTTCTCCCAGTGGCCCAACCCGCCGCAGGGGGGCATGAGCACCTGTAACGGCATCTTTGGCACGGACTCCGGCATCTACGCGCCTTTCGTGGACACCAGCAAGAGCCTCTATGCCATTAACACGGACATCTGCCGGTGAGTTACTGATTTCTTTGTAAATATGCCTTTTCCCAGCAGTTGGGAAAAGGCTAGGCTTCTGACCAGCTGCATCCGGTTAGACTGGAAATAACCGTATGCAGCCGAATACCAGTTTGACAAGGAACAACTGCCTGTCCGACCTACAATAACAGCAAAACACTTGAAAAGACTGGTGTCAGGTTGTTTGGCTCCTGACCATTTTAACGACTGTCAAATATCTGCAAGTGACAGCCGGGACCAACGGCTTCACATGCTTTCAGAGCCTTGAAAGAGACTCGATGTGAAATGGACCAATCCACGGACTGTCCTCGCTAAGCATTGCTTAACCTTGAAGATCGATTATATGAAGTTTAAATAGAACTAAAGCTAAACTCTGGAACTAGTCGTGTAGAGGTATCGTGATACCCAGTTACATGGATGGGCTGTGACAGATGTCGTTTTTTGTGACATATTACAACTTCCAATACAATCTATACTTTTTGGACCCTTTTGAATATAAATAGTTACTTAAAATACACAACGCCAACGTTGAAAATATCTACTTGTGTTGTCAATGGATAGACAAGTTTAAATTCATGTTTATTTGCTAGTTACTTTGTGCATTTAGCTATGTTTAGTACCTACAGATAGATCGCGACGTAAGACATAGGCGTTATATTCTGAAAACAATTTTTAAGTTTTCAGAATATAACGCCTATGTCTTCCGTCCATCAATATCATTGTAATTTAATAATTTAATTTTGCCACCTAATCCTGGCTGCACACTTCGACCAAAAGGTTTCTAGGTACCAGCGTCCCCCTCGGTGACCGGTGGTCACGAAGAACAGCTGCCAGTGCTCCTATACGGCTACGTATGTGACGATATAATTGCGTTATAGGGTGCGCGGCGATCCGCCTGCTATTGACGTGTCGTGCAGTAATTAACGTCCACCGATGCAGTAGGAAGTGGTAATTTTCATATGTTTTAAAAAGGTACAAAAGTGCGATACAAGTAGGTAGTAGTCGTAGGTATACTTGTTATTTGGTCCCGAGGAATAGCTGCCAAAGGTCCTATATGTGATGATATACATACATATTACTACATCGCGTCCGACGGTCCGCCTGCTATTGGCGTGACGTGCCATTACAAACCGCATTGACGTCCATTCATGTGGTCATGTAGGTACGCTGGAAAAGGTACAAAAGACGTGCGACACGAGCTACCAATACTTTAATCTATAATTCGAACCCATTTTAATCCAGGTCTACCAAATCAAATACTGAGTTTAACGTTGTATAAGTATTTTGAGTTGATTTTTAAGAAACTTTAGGGTAAATTTAGTCGTGTTTATCCGAAGTTTAGTAATAATTATCGAGAATTCAAAATAATATGGGTATGTTCTAGAGAATCACATGCCTTACCATTCTAAGAGCGTTTACGAGGCACGGTAAAGATGGCGGTACAATTATTTTGTATGCACACCCTTTATATTAGTATACTGTAAAGGATACGCACGTCGCTATACGAGGAGTGCAGTAAAATTGGTACTTAGATGAAAGTAGGCACCTATTTTACCGCACGTTCCGTTGTATGGTGCGTAATTTTTAACTTTCGAACACTTTTGTACACAGGCTTCGTTAATGCATTGTACATAAAAACATTACACACTAGTGCGTAATACAAAGTTAAATTAGTACCTTAGGGGCCGTTCAAGTATTACGTAAGCAGATTTATTGCAATTATTTACCCCCCCATCCCCCTTGTCAGCAAAAGTAAGCAAAGCTCTTACCCCCTCCCCCCATGCTTACGTAAACATTTGTCAATTAATGTATTGTTTTTTTAATTTTATAATGTTATAATTATAATTTGAAAAATAAGAAAATAGATTTAGGATAGAGATTATATTTTACTGAAACGGTATTCAACATAGAGTAAAGGACAAAAATATTATATCTTACTAACATAACAAACTTATTTTAAATTTTTGGTACATATATTAAATTCAAATTAACAGTCTTCAGTCCATGAAACCCGAATCCATGATTCTAAGTTTTCGATGACATTGGATTGCTTCGATTGCTGCTCAGTGTTGTGAGTCTGCTCGCTTTCATCCGATTTTGGAATGTCTACGTCATTCTCATCGAGCCATTCAACATCATGGTGCTCTAAATTTTGAATAATGCACATCAGTTCATTAGCACGACGAGCAGCGACTCTTACAGGTCTAACTTTCCTATCAGTGTGCGTGTTTACTTTCTTATGGATCTTTTCGATGTGACGATTTAGTGACTTGACGGAAGCATGATAAAGACCACACGTTTTGCATGTTCGACTTGATAGCCTCAATTGTACCGTCGGACAAAAATAATCGTATGGCATTTGCAGGAAATCTTTGAGTGAAGCACTTAAGCGTAGAGCTAAATTGACTGGAAGATTAAGAAATTGCCCTCCTTCATCTAAAACCAAGTCATCAACTGTTTGTTTTACTTTTACAGGTGGTGGAAGAAACCTGTTGTCTAGTAATCTAAATAGTCCACTTCTTGGACGACAGCATTCTGTATTTCTACATTTTACAATTTGGAGCAAGTATTGGCTTTCACGCACATGTTCTGAATACCATTTAATGTCTGGAAAATCAGGAAGATCTTGTTCACCTGCCCCAACATATTTTGCATTAACATTATAGCCATCAATTTCCATTGAACTCCATACTTCAGCTAATACTTTTCCTGCAAATTCGAAATTAGATCTTTCTAAATGTTCATCAATTGTAACGCCACGTTCATCCAAATGAGACCCAAAATGGTCATGAGGCAATATTAAACCAGCCAGTTCCCGACTAAGAGGAGCCATTCTGCGCTCTACTCTGTTATACGCACTTCTTCCGGGAGCATTGGTAGCTAAAAACAATGCATCGAGATCATGTCGCTTAAAGTGTTGTATAGCAAACCCTATGACTTTTTGATAACGCGGATTTTCATCTGGCCCTCCATCAACCGTCATGATTACCACTGGTTTTACTAGTCCATGGTCAGTTTTAGCTAATGGTCGAAACTCTTCAAGTTCGAGAAGCGTCTCGAAATCCTGAGCATGAGTATTAGCAGTAGATGAACTATGCTTTCCACTTCGAATAGCGATGTATGTTGGTCCAGAATATCCAACGGCTTGCGGTTGTCCTAGCATATTGGAAGTGATTTTGATACCAGCATAAACAGATGGTATTAATTTATGACGCTCAGCGATTACCCAATCGTGATCAGGCAATTTGATTCTATATTCCATGTGCATTAGAAGAGGTGCTTGCTTATTTGCCGCAGTTACGCCAATAGGGACTCGAGCTTTATCATCTTGAGATATGAAAAATACTTGATCTGGTCCTAGTATGGATGCTATGTTCTCTAAATAATGGATTGATGTTTCAGCGAACTTGCTATCTAAGTGGCTCTTGTGGTGATCAGTTTGAGCCCGAATGAGCTTAACAGGGACTGTCGATACATGTCTTCGTCCCTCTGCAGAATTAGATTTTCTGGGAATCAAACGAAGATATGTCCCACTGCGACTAATGTCAAATCCCATTTTACGTAATTCTTGTGTGAGTTCATCAAGAGTTTTTACGCTGCGAATTGATTCCGTTCGTCTTCTATCATCTGCTGCACTCCCAAATAAAGCTATATCCGCGATTGTTTTCAATAGTAAAGGTTGATTGCTTTCAAGATTAGGACGTCCCACTGAATCCCTCAGAGATAGTCTTTTTTTCATTTCTGGATTTTCATGACAAATATCTTCTAACTTTCTTTTCATACCATCCCTGTGTTTCTTCTGGGCAACTGCGTTTTGAACCTTCCTGTTTAAAGACTGTTTTGCTGTTTTTATTTCCTCGCGCAACTTAATGATCTGTTTATCAACTTCAGCACGGATTGACATAGTATCTCTGGCAGAATACAAAGCATTCAAATTTTTTTCGAGTAGAGCAATCTTATTTTTCATAGCTTCCTGAGAAGGTTTTGGTCTCTGTTTATCTGTATTTTTATTAATTTCGCATTGCTGTTGTGATTCATTACCGGTTTTTATTTTATCTTCTTCCTGTTTTTTAATATTTGAAGCTGGCTGTGTAATTTGTGTTTTTTCTGCAGGTTTACAGGTTGCCTAAAAATAAAAACTTTCTATGGGTTCTGCTAAAGATTCTCTTATTAAGCTACATAAATACAAAGTATGGCAATAAATATGGTAAATACAAAACCCTATGGCTTTAAATCTAATATCTTTAAACGAGCAAATCGTTCCGGTCACAAAATACAGGGTGTTATAGTCTATTCAAGTAGGTATTTAAAAGAATATAAACAATCTTGATATGTCTTTTTATTGAAATATGCAATTATAAAATCAGATATCTGTAAAGGTGCGTACAGACATCGCGAGGCTTGCGCCGCGAATGGTTCGTCTCGCATACATCAACCTGAGGCATGCTACGGCACATGTATACGTGCGAACCATTCGCGGCGCACGCCTCACGATGTTTGTACGCACCTTTATGTATTTACAGAAAAGCAATTTTTTAATATTGGTTGAGTTTTTAANAAAAAAAAAAAAAAAAAAAAAAGGAATAATCGATGGAAATCACTAAAGAATCAAAAAGTAATCTCTAATCCTGTCCTTTGAGTAACATATTTTTTGCTATTGGTTTTAACTTTTTTTAAATATATAACGATTTTTATAATTATTTCGTACTTCAAAACTTCGAAAAACACAAAGTTTGCGCGCTTAAGGTTCCGAATAATGTAGTAATGAGCAAGTGAACTACAACCTACGACTAATACTGTACACGCAGCTTGTTATTTAAGCGCAAATAAGTTTCCAGGCCCCAGGGTTCCCGCGGAAAAGCAATCCCAATTGACGTGGCGGGAAACTGCGTTTCAGCGTAATCCTTGCACACGCTTGCATCTGTATCGCAGTGTGGGAGTGGGCGGAGCCTGACCCCGCAGTTCCATGAAATTCATGGAATTTCAGGACGCACACAGCTGATGTCTTTAAATTTGCAGCATGCAGTGCAGTTATAATTTTATCTCTTTCGCTCCCATACAACGTAAGGTTTAAGTAAACAGTACGAGTATAGGCAGTATTCACCTACGTCACTATATACACTTTACTCGCTCGGTCTCGGTCCCTCTTTATTTTTGTCCGGACCAGCGATTGGACAATTTAAAGTCAAAAAGTTTGTTTTTTGAGGTCCATCTCATAGACCAATATTCATGTTTATTGGTGGTTTTCCTCTCAGGGAATTCTCAGTAACTCAGAGTTGTTTCACGGAAATGTAAACAGTTGACTTTACAATTGAGTGAAATTTCAATGTTAATATTGTTTCGCTAAACTTAAATTTAGGTTAAATACTGTTTCTTCGTCTAAAATATTTACATGGTAGTTTTAATTTTCTTTCATGTTTGTTTCTGTAGTGTACCTACATCATTACAAGGTACACTGTTTAAAAAATCCAAAGGCATAAATAAGTTTTAAGTTGTGTGCCGCGGTAAACACAAAACTTAACTAACCACAGTTCAATAAACACTCAAGCGCCATTTGCAAATCTTATTCAATTTTCGTTATACCCAATAAGCTCTAACTCAATACGAACTGTCCACTTGTCATAGGTCAAATAAACTAGAGGTACTTAACTGAGCTGCCCGTTGATGGTGCACAGCACAGAACACGGAAACAACTCAGCGGTCACTGTTAGATAAGGGAATCTTGACTGTCAAAACTTTGCAAATTTGTTTGGGAAGTATCAGTGAATATTTATGTATAAACCAAGCGTGTCACCGACTACTCATAGAAATTTCGTTATATTTCATTTCATTTATTCATAAAACAATTGCGATTCTTGCGCTTATGAATGGATACAGGTCAAAAAAAAATTGTGCGTTAAAAATTTTACTTTCTAAAGCACATTTTATATTTCACTCTAGCTTTTCCTCGCAACTTCGTATGCGCATATCCCGTTTTTTAATTTTCATGAATGACCATCATATATCATTATATAAAAATAATTGTCCAAGTCCAACTGGTATTTTATTTTTATTTTATTTATTGGGAACAAAAAACAGCTACATGCTTAAAATAAATAAGAAATTCATAAGATTAAAATCACAAACATGTAACCCACACAAATGTCCATGTATTCACAAAGGAATAATAGAAGTGAAGGACTGTGGTAGGAGTTCACAGATCTCTGTGATAGTTTCAGAGATCAGCGCGTTCTAACAAACAAACTCTTTAGCTTTATTATATTAGTTTACATAGTTTTTTGTTTAATTGATCGCTTTTGCTGCATATCTAATGCTCAGGAGAAATTTTAACTCAAGCATTATTTTAGGAAATGTCAGCAAGCCGAGTTCTGTGGTCTGTGGACGTGATGCTAACTTAGTTAATTCAAACTGTCTGCAGCAAGACACGCAGTCTAGTCCGTCTTATTTGAAAACATCCGCATTTCGCTTTGAGTAGCAGGAAGTTTATGGTACACTAAGGGAAATTAACTAAACGGAAAAGATACACAGAAAATAACTTAGCACAACGATAATTTTAGTTGCACTCTGCATTTTTTTAAAGTTCTTTTCACTAAAGCGGTGGATGGTTTATGCTGAATATTCATGATAATTTTCCGGAGTATTATTTTATCTATTTCTATTTTAGTGTAGGTAAAGTTATTTTTTAGGGTTCCGTAGTCAACAACCCTTACCTATAGTTTCGCCATTTCCGTCATTTTGTCCGCCCGCGGTTTAGCTCATTTTGTATATTAATCACGCCGACAAAGTGGTAAAATAAAATCTTGAAATAAATTTTTTTATAGGGTGTACTTACCCCCTACATTTAAAGTGGCGATGATTTTTTTTATCGTTTACCCGTTACCCATGGTGTGGGGTGTTTTTGGATAGGTCGTTTAAAATGATTGAGGATGTGCTAAAAAACATTTTTCTATCCATGAATCCTTGTGCGGAATTGAGCCTCAAAGTGCAAGTTTTTGTTAGAGTCAAGTGTACTCCCCTCTGTCAGCTAAACGATTGTTTCTGGAGACGTGAAACAATTCATAGTAGTAGCATATATAACAAATTTAAAAGGAAAACTATCACTGCTACCTAGGCTTAATGAGTTAATGAATAATAGTCGACCAACACTGTCGAACAATAATTCCATAGAAAATTACTTAAAACCAAGTGCATTTGTCACTTTGTAATATAATAATAGTTAAGTACTTTTAACTATTTTTCTGACATGGTTTAGGAGACGGGTAACTACGGAACCCTACACTGTGCGTGGTCCGACACGGACTTGGCCGGTTTTAATTGAGTAATAAAATTCTTAGATAGGGCAACTAAATAATAAATTTACCCATAAATAATACATCGGTTGAAGGACCCATAGACAGACGACACTACGCAACAACTTGAAAGACCTTTACATAAAAAATGTTCTACGAATCGTTGAGAAACTATTCATAACTACGGAAACCTCACCTCGGAACATTGATGCAAACAGTTCCATTTCCAACTGTGAATATGTAACCACAGCAATCGTCACACAAGCAATCATGAACATATGTCTTCTTCAGAGCAGGTCAGGAAATGAGGACTTGGAGGGAAGTGGTTATATGACTTGGCTTACGGGATATAACTCAGTGTCCCTATATACGGTGTTGAACCAAGCGATCGGTGTGTTGTCTACCAAGAACATAAAGCTAATAATCAAGTTGGGAATATGCATGCAATTTTTTTTTTGCAAAATAAAATACTTATTGGCTCTAATAAACAATTATGATATATTTTTTAAAATACCTTCAACAGCGAGAAAGTTATATAGCTTCAAAGATGCCAATTAGAAAGAGAAGTCCGATACGAACTCTGACGTCAAATAACATGTCGCCTATACCGCTGCCATAGAAAACAGCGTCTTCGCGAGAGGGACAGATATATTTGTTTAAAACAGTTATATCTCGTTTGTTTTTCGATCAATTTTGATTATATTTTCACTGTTAGTATTATATTTTAGATAAACTGTATAGATACTAAATATTTTTTTCATGCGTATTCCCTATTGTCAATTAATTTCGTTTAATTTGATTTACAGTTTGAATATTTTATTTTCTTTGTCATGTATTGTAAAATACTTTGCATACTATTGTATAAATTCAAGTTTTTAAAAACTTAACAGACAGATGTGTTGCTGGGGAGTTTGTTGCGCCACTTCTTCTTCCCAGCTACAACACTAGGAAGTGGTGACGGGCGGGCGTTTTGGGGGACTGTCTTTATGTAGAACTTTGACGTTCAAAAAGTGCTGGCACTCAGCCTAATTTGAATAAATGACTTTTGAATGTTGAATTTTGAGTGGACATCAACAACAGCACCAACACCATCAAAAACTAACTGGGCCTAATAAGCTCAAGATGTTTTAAATAAGGTCAAAAGCTTGCAAGGTAGAAAGGTATCAATTTGATCGCTATTAATGGCACGTCTGAAAGGATATCCGACACTCATCAAACCTTAAAATCTCACATTTTTCTACAAGAACTGTAAAGGTGAGTATAGACTACAAAATTTACTTGTAACAGAACAACGCGCTCTATGATATGTTCTAGTGTATCATCCTTTTACGAACTAAACGTCGAGCACGCTCGCCTCTTTGTTACAAACCAACGAGCATATTGGTGTAACATTTCGTCGAGCCACGAGTGCGGGCGACTTGTAGGTCCGACATTTCAAAAAAGAATGAACGCAAGGTACAACGAAATGTTGGTACTTAAATGCACACTCGCTGTGAGCATTTACCCGTAACATAACGCCGAGCATTCGCAGGAACGTTACATTACATGGAAATGCTTTGGAAACTGAGCTTTTGCCTGTATTGTACCATTCGTAAGAACGTTACGTTACACAGAAATGCTCCAGAAAATGTTGTAGTCTATACTCACCTTAAGATAAATCATGAAACATTTAACCACCAGCCGACTGCGCAATAAAATGAAACGTAAATAGTTCTATTTAAAGGCGTAATTATGAAGGCATCTTGATTTTTTCATATCGAGCGCTACAATGCATGCCGGTCATGTAACACGGAATATTCCCGACAGCCTGATTGAACGCACTTGTAGACCAATTGAACACAATGGAACACAGCATCGTGTCGAGAAATGCAAATTAGTATGACAATGAAAATACAGATTGAAAAGTGTGTTAATAAGCGAGAGGTCAAGGCGCGTTTTGCTTTTAAGAAAACGTGCATTACCTACATAGTTATGCAGCATGCTGACGACAGTAAAGCCAAAAGTTATGATTTTACCAGTCTACAAACATTTGCATAAAGTTTGTAATGTCGATATTGCAAATTGCGTTTATGATTATTATAGGCTGATACCTATAATTATCATAAACCATTCCATCTCATTGACAATTCTGAAGGTAAGCTTTTCACTATAGGTACGTTAGTTAACTTCAGCTTGTTATGGTTAGTTAAGGTCAGACACTATCGATTGGTTCCATAAAACTAAGGCTGTTCTCTTTTCGGCTCAGGGAAGCGACTTTAAAAGAATATTTGGATGTCGATTTATTAATTTTGAAAACAAAGTCGAATATTTCCTTTGTATTTGTTTGTTGCATTTGTAGTTTCAAGATTAACCCTTAACCACTGACGAGTCTTAATGTAACACTTACACTGATGTACGAAGGACATTCGTACAACAACTTCAAAAATGCGTGGTTTCAGCAATCACGTAATACAAATTAATTTATTGTTTTTATACATGGAATCATTTTAAATATACGTTGTTAAGATCTATAACATGATTCAAAACACATAAGAAAACATTTATTCTTCAACACACTTAGAGCTACGTACATAAATTATTGAAGAAAAAAAAAAACTAGGATTTTATTTTCTGCATTTTATAAGGCACAGTATATGGAATTCATGAGATCAAAATGGCAATATCCCCAAATCACTTATCTAGATAATTTTTAGCGGTAGTTATTACAGGTCGGTTTTGAGCACTGCTAGCAGGTCGCTTGAATGCAAATATGCACCTGCGAGGATTTCTACCTCATTTCTCATTGATAAATAATGTAAAAATTCTTAAAGGTAAAGTATGCTTGAACCTGTCCTTGACCTCCTGGATCAAGAGAACTTTGCTTTCTTGGTAACAATTTGAATTCGCTGCTTTGTCCTAGACACAGAAGGTCCAGGCGAACATCACATCACTTACGATTCATTTTATCAACAATAATATAAAGATTATAAAACTCTTTAATTTACACTAACACTGACATACGAACGTGGTTCGTCGGTTCGTCCAGGCCGCCTACTTAGATGCGTGCCACACGTCTACTGTACCCCAGAGCGCAACCTATTCTGGTAGCTAGTAAACTACTAAAAACGACAATCACATACGCCC
>NDFZ01004938.1:155340-181133 GCA_002192655.3 Mamestra configurata | reverse complement strand
TCACATACGCCCGTACGCAAATCATCATCATCACATCAGCCGAAAGACGTCCACTGCTGGACATAGGCCGCCAAAGGTTATGGGTGGTTTGCCATAATCGCTACGCTTGGCAGGCGGGTTGGCGATCGTAGTGTAGCTGTTGCAATGCACAGATAATGCTGCTGCACATTGTCTGGTGAGTCCCTTTGTCGCCTCTTACGAAACCCATGAGAAGTGATGGCATGGTGCTATTCTTTTACGTCCGACACCATACAAAACACCACGCGTAACAAAGTATTCAATTTCCACCAGCCGAAGTAATAAAAATCGTTTATGAAGATTCGAACGTGCAGCTGAAGTAAACCGTGCATTCCCCACTCGGTTCCTTCACTTTTATTATATTATTTTAGGCTACCATGGCTGAAACATCAAGCTGAACCTTCTGTATCAAAATCTGACACGTTCGAGTATTTCAATATGGCGATATTTTTTGCATTTTCAAAACTTTGCCACGTGCTTGAGTCACTTCCGAAATGACGTTTCGGAAGTGACTCAAGCACGTGGCAAAGTCTTTTGAATGCAAGGATTTTTAAGGTTCACTTGACATCCCCTCTGAATATCTTGCGCACTCGATTTTTTTTTCTATTTTCTACCCTTCAGGATGGCCATATACCTTTGGTATCAAAGACACGTTGGGGCATCCAAACTATCAATACCTGACACGCTCAAGTATTTCCGTGTAATTGCTTTTTTACATTTTTGAAAATCTGTAGACGCTTCTTCTTAACATCTAAACTACAAAATCTAAAAGGTCCCCAATACGCTCTAATAAATCCCCATTTAACATCATGGGCCCCCCTACTATAAACCCGTGATTTGCTAAAATTAATGTCATTACAAAATAGGAATAAAACTACTTTTTATAAGACAGCAAGGCACAAAAATCTTGCTTCACCAAATAAGTAGGTGGAAATGGTAGCAGGGGCTTTTCAGCTTCTATTCTAAGAATATAAGGCTTCAGATCATTCTGCCCAAATACATACTGACAAAACCTTCTTTTGTTACTCCATCACCGTGATATTCAAGCAATTCTTCTTGTAATCTCGCGACCTGTCTCAAAAACGCCCGCGACCCGAGGTCAAAAAACGCTGCTGAATAAATGAATGCAGTTCTCAAAAGCAACATCCTTTGGAGAGTAAAAGACCGCCACTGGATATTAATATACAAAGCGTAATGACCGGTAGTCGGCTCGCTCAGTATCGGTCAATCATGGATTCGGATGTCATCTGCAATGGCACTCGCTTTGACACTCGTTATTGATATCAATTGATTGTCAAGTGACTCGGGTTATGGTTATTATTAGCTGAGTGAACTTTTGTTATGTATGAATAAAATACTTTGTTGCTGACACGTGTTACAGGATTGTGGTTTCGTTGTTAAGAATATAAATAGTTAAAAGTTGTTTACGCGGCGCGGTACTTCATACAAACTTACAAGCATTAAATCTTGGAAATGAATCAGCAGATTTCAATAAAGTTCGTATAATATACAGACTTTCACAACAACGTTTGAAAAAGTTTGCAAAACACTTATTCAGAAAAGAGATTAGGTACCTAATGATTTTCATCCAGTAAATGAAAAATCACTTCTTCTTTCAGTCTGTCCTCTTTTTCGAGAAAGTTCTCAATATCTATTTGTTTGTCATTTATCAAAATTCATGCAGCTTTTACCAAAAGCGCGAAAACTAAACCGACAGAGTTATTTTCGCATCAATAAAATCTACGGGAAATTGTTAATGGGCATGGAAACACGTACGACAAAGTGTTAAGTCAATCCGATTACAGGGTCTGCGTTCAAACACAAACTCGGCTTATAGTTGATAATAATCCTATTGAAACTGAATTTAGGTTTAATAATAATTTTTCGTCAATGTATTAATATTGTGTAGGACTTGCTTTAAAACTTGTAGGAGCTCGTGGCTGAATAATAACAGCCACATGGGTCGATCTTCAAGGTTAAGCTACGCTTGCCAAGGTTGGTCTGTAAATGGGTGACCATCTTAACATACTTACCGAGTTTCCTCCGTGCCTTGGAAAGCACGTTAAGCCGTTGGTGCCGGCTGTCATTTGTAGATTTTTGACAGTCTACGGATTGTCAGAAGCCAGTAAATCTGACTTTAGTATTGCCCAAGAATTACCGTGTTACCCAGTTAATGGGTTGTGGAGGTCTGGTAGGTAGCCGCTCCACGTAAAATACTGGTATTCAGCTGAATGTTTTGACTGGAAGCCGATGTAGTTGGGAAAAGGCTAAGCAGACGATGATGATGACTTGCTTTAAAACTGCAACGTAAAATTAATTAATATCCATCTTTTTTACTGGTTAAGAATGACAATGGTAAATATTAATCGTTGCTCAGACAATATTATTAATTAAATCTTTCTTTCGAAGAACGGTTTTTATTAATTGCAAACGGTAAGTGTACCGATCGACATTTTGCGAAATACATCCACTGGTGAACACAGGCACTCCCCAAAATGTCCTCGCTTCCAACAGATAACAAACGGCCTGAAGGTGCATCTGGTGATCGAAGTCATCGCTCCACCTTGTGATTGGCTGTTGAAAATTCATTCATCCAATCACAACATCTTATGCAAGTTTGACAATTTGACACATAAACCTACAGAAAAAGAAAAAAAAACAGCAAGCCTAATTCCAGCTTAAAAACAAGGCTGAACATCCAGCACCTTTGCTAGCTTAACATCATCTGTGTACGAATACGAACGTCGTGTACTTCACTCTAATTGGGGTTACCGGGTTCCCTAATTTTCGTCTCGTTTCACCCGTTGATGAGGGGACGTTAACCTCCCACTTGTCGGTGTCCTAGTTCTGATTATCCAATCGATATGCGCTGGGATGACAAGAAACTGAGTTTTTTAGTGTTTTAGATGTTTTTAGGTGATTTTGATTATGGGTATTTAAATAACTGATTGTAAAGGGACTTTTGGGTTATTTTTAAATACCTATAGTTTTTTTTAACTGCGTTAATTTTGCATTTTTCACATCTACATTTTTTAATTTCTATTCATGTTACAAAGTTAAGATGGTTTAAAAAAATCAAGCCAAGTGCGTGTCGGACCACGCACAGTGTTGGGTTCCGTAGTTACCCGTCTCCTAAACCATGTCAGAAAAGTGTTCTTCATTATTATTAGATTACAAAGTTACAAATCCATTTGGTTTTAAGTCATGTTCTATGGAATTATTAGGAATTTTTTACTTACCCAGTTCCATTTTTTAAGTTGGTCGACTATTTCTCGGTAACTTGTAAAGCCTACTTAGCTGTAATAGTTTTCTTTTTAAATTCATTATATATGCTACTATCATGTTTTTTTTCACGTCTCCAAAAATAACCGTTAGCTGGCAGAGGGGGGGACACTTGACCGTTACAAAAATAGTACTTTAAAGCTTTAATATTTCGCAAACAGATCCTTGGATGGAAAAATGGTTTTAGTCATCGGATAGGTTGTTTAAAAGTATTGAGGGTTTGCTCAATATTTTTAAACGACCTATCCAATGACAAAAAGAATCATCCGATCATCAGATTTTTTACCATTTTGTCGGTCCACACCAAATTACAACTTTCTAACGCTAAGCGTCTCTGAGCTAAACCGCGGACGGACAGACAGCCAGACAGGCAGACAGACGGGCATGGCGAAACTATAAGGGTTCCTTGTTGACTACGGAACTCTAAAAATGCCATTAAAATATAAACGAGCGAAATTTACGTATTCTTGAAAATATCGCACGTAAATCGGAAAGCTTGACACATGATTTTCTCATACAGCAATTTTCTTTAAAAGCTGTCCTGTTATTTCTAAGCAAATATTCAAGCCAATTTTATCAGGAGAAAGAGAAAAACCCTGTCTGCCGTCCGCCGTGAATAGGCTTGTCCATACCTGTCGTCAGAAAGACAGCTTGCTAGACGTGGGCCGGTAATATATACAACACCTTGCCTCCGCCTCCCGCTCTACTGGGAACGTATTCCATCTAAATTAAAGCTGGATTCTCACGAAGCCAGTGCGATGCAGTTCGATCTACTTGCTAGCGCTAACCTTTTACACAAGGCCAGCCATTTATTTTGTGGTGTATGAACGTGCCGTCTCAATATAGATGCGACTGGGACTAGACCGATGCGTTTACATGAGTCCTGCCACTGGCACAGGGAGTGGAGCGCAGGTAGAGGTTACTGGTTTTTTCTTATTTTCGTGTTGATTGACTCATCATATTATATGTTGTCCAGTACTTGGATGGTGCAGGCGATTGTGCACGACGGGCAATTAAGAAGGTGATGCATGTCTTGTGAAGGAGCCCCGCACTGGCACTGCGTTTGGGACGGGTGAATAATGCCCCATTTGGCCAGATTATTTTTACAGCGGTCAGCCTGGGTCCGCAGTCGGTTAGCTAGAAAAATAGACAGGAAATCTATTCAGGACAGGCACTCCTGACTAGAAAAAATGTTTAATCGGGGCCAATACTAAGCCAGCGCTAGCTTTGTCTAAACCTACCTTTAGTTCCAATAGTCGATTCTGTTAAAGGCTTCGTATCTAAATTTTCAGTGCAAACTGAAACTTTAGTACACTTCGGGGTAACTAATTTTACTAAAAGCTTTTAAATGAAACCGTTTGTTTGACTTTTAGTGCATTTTTAATAGTATAAATCGTGTTTTAAGACAAGTTATTATATTTAAAATAGAAAGTTTGCATGATATAAAGAATGAAAGAATGAACTTAAATAATGTAATTATTATTTAGTTCATTCTTTTATTCTCACACCAACTCATTATCCTTTTATTGTTAAAATCTGAACCCTGAAACATCTGAAATGTTAAGTAACTGAATACAAATAAAAGTTGAACTATAGTGTGTATTGGTACTTCGTATCTTATGCAGTCGTCGTCAATTTAGCGTTAGTCTATTATAAAAATACTATTAATAATATAATCAATGATAGTTCTACTAAATGTTAAACAACGTACGCATTTGCATCTCAGTCGCAATCTATCGAAAAAGCCTAGGGTTCCGTACTCGAAGGGTAAAACGGGGCCCTATTACTAAGACTCTGCTGTCCGGTCCGTCTGTCTGTTTGTCCGTCTGTCGCCAGGCTGTCTGACTACATCATCTGATAGAATCTCAATGTTCATGAGATATCATGAACAGTGAGATTCTATCACATGATGTAGTATATCTGTTGCCGCTATAACAACAAAAAAAATAAAAATTAAGAGCCGCTCCCATACAAGAAACGTGTTTCTTTTTCGGCTTATGGTACGGAACCCTTCGTGTGAGAGTCCAACTCGTACTTGGTCGGTTTTTTTTTATACATTTTTGACAGATTGCTAATAAGAGGTCTGAAGTTGTTCGATGTCATTGTAAATTAACAATCTAAGTTATTATATTGTAAATTTAGTTTTCTGCTTACAGTCAGACACACAGACACTTCGAACTTCCAAATCTCTTCAGTAGTTTGTTTATGGTATCTATGAAACTTACATTTTTACAACCTATTAATAAGCTCGAGAGCTTTTTTGGCACACTCCCCTAATAGGATAAGCTTATTGTATTGACGTCAATATTTTAAAAGGATTATTACTAGACAGGCAATCAATTTAGTTTGGTCCTGAAGCATCAATTGAAATTTCAGTTCTTAATGAAAGTTGCTGCTATTGGACTTATCCATGCTAGATAAATAACAACTAATAGAACTTCACTCACTGAACCAAACCTAATAATTGAACCGAAACTACTAATTGAACCAATTCGAGGCTTGTGTTTGCCAATGAGGCCGGTCGAACGTTTTCGACTGAAATTGAAACACCGTTTAACACAACTTCTGTTGTGACATAGTAGGTGCATACATACGGCTTGGCGTAAAAGATTAACCGTAGGTAACGTTAATAAGTATTTTAGCCTCTTGCGGACGACTTTACCCGGCTGAATACATACATTCGAACATAGAAACACCTCCTTTTTGAAGTCGATTAATTAAGTTTTGTTTTCTGATGGGTATAAACTGTCGCGAAAATGTGTACTAAATGCAGGACCTGCGTATACAAAAACAAACTTTTCGTTCGCAAGTTCCTAACCATGAAACTTTGTGTCCCGAAGTAGGTCAACACAAACTACTGAAGTTTAATTCAATCGTGATTTATTGTTAAAAATCTGTGATCCGTCTGATTTCAATCCAGAATCCACCGTTTATTTGCCTGCAACACTATTTCCTTTCCTAGCTGTTCGTATAGCCTTGTTTCCCGGATTTCCCGGAGCGGAAACCAATCTACGCGTTGACTTGACACAATAGCTATAGGGGGGTACATAGTGCATACATCGTGCTCAATTAGAACCAGTTTTCCGTTAAGAGTACTGCAATAGTGATGGCATTTTGTTTGAATAAAATGTATCAATACACCTGAGAGCCAATTCTACCACTTTTTAAGCAACGTTCCTATTTCAGTCGCAATCTGTCAAAATATAGAGAAATTTGACAGATGTCTCTGACGGATTCCGACCGATGCAAATGAAATGCGTTGTTTAATAATGGCCCAGCATTGACCCTCCCAATATAATTATCAACATTGTTGCTGCAACATATGGTAAAACAAAGGCTTTGTATTCGGTACACTTTTTAAATTAAAATAAGCATTGCAGTTAAATTCCTGTCAGCACACAATACTCCCAGGAAACCGAACACTTAAAATAATATTCAGTAGCCAATTAACTCCCCTTGCATATCATTTCTGTATCAATTAGCTACATTTCAATTCCGTGGCTTGCTATTGAATGGTATTGACAGGCCGAATGAAACGAACAATTCTTTTTGGAATGGGAGTTACAGAGTAATTGAATATAAGCCTCGCGGGGGTTTCGCCAGACATGACAAGGCTGCACTGTAATTGACGTGTCAGTACCTACATGTACAAGTTAATTTCCACTGTACTACAATAAAACCATGTGATGACAAGGATGATGCTCAAAGGACAAAAGAAATTGCGTGAATATGAGGCCTGTGTAATGGAGCGTAAATAAATAGGTGCACGGCGAGTGTCTTGAAGGAAATTGACAAGAACGTCTTTTATTTCAGTTAATGTCAGACGATGGACGCTCAAAAGATTTCTTTATGAGCCCTTTATTTTCCTGCATTCAAAGAGAAAGTTTAATCCGTTCGTCGATCAAGTTGGAAAGAACAAGTTACGCGATACTTAGGAAATTGGTGCAGCTGTCTGTAACTTGATGTGCAACAATTTATAAAACGATTTAATAATATTTATAATTGTCAAAATGTTTTTATATTATTACAAATACAGGCTATTTGTATTAGTAAAACGTCATTCAGGTGGTCTTTTGGCATAGCTCTTTCCGGTTTCCGGACAGCTGATAGGTCCGAGACTGTCTGGTTTATTATCGGAAGATAGTTTTTTGATAGCTAGTTTAGGTTCGATATGGCTTTAGACTTTAAATAAATTGTAGTTTAGCGGACTAAAATTCAAATACAATTAAAATTGTCTAATCAATAAAGTATTGAACTAAATAACGTCAAGTAATTAATCAATCAGTGATTTTAAAACACTGGGTGTATGTTTTAATAAAGGACAACGGACACTTCTGTATCAATTCCGTACCCAGTGCTCAAGTAGGTTCATTCCATTTGAAATGTGCATTTCAACAAATATGTTTAATTTTATTGCACGTGCCAACAGGCGGACATGTGCAGGAGAAATATTATTATGACTGATTTTATTTAATAGAATAAAAAATCATATTTGTATATATGTCACTGGAAAATTGCAGACTCCTTAAAATTGTAATAAATCTTGACTAGATTATAATTTCTCAATATAGTTTGAAAAAAATGTTTTGTATACAATAAATCCCATGCAAATTCACTAGTTTCCAATACATCCGTCTTATTTCGAAAAAAAATTGTTTACAATTTCACGCGATATTTTACAATCTTACGGCGTTTGCAATTTTCCGGTGACATATGTAACAAACATAATTATTTTTTTCCTGCAGTCGTCATTCCCAATTCTTGTCTACGTTTTCATAACCCTGGACGCTTCTTAAATGGCTATTCTATTTCCAGATCCGTGGAACTTCGGTACCAATACGAAACGGAATACCAGGGCATTCCGACATTGAGGTTTGCCGCAAATGAGTGGCTTCTGGATAATAACGAGGGATGCTTCTGCCTTAACTACACGTCTGGAATCAACCGGGAGGATGGGTGTCTGCTGGAAGGAGCTATGGAGCTATACACGTGTGTCGGTAAGTTATCTCATACCTACTTATCCTACTCATAAAATCGTTTGTCCTGTGTTCCTGACTGGCTATCAACGCACAGCTAAAACTTCAAGTCTAGAAAGCTATAATCTTAAATATTACAGCTTTAATTTATAGCGTTGGCATTGGCTGAGGAAGGTCAGGCCAGTAGTACTTATATCGATTGATTTCAGGTCGTCAAGGTAAGGTTTAACATGTGTTATGGGTACTAAGATTCTCACATTGTATGTATGTATGTAACTCGGGCTGGTTTCCGCAACTCCACGACTAAGCGCGTATTTTGCGTGCAGGTGGGACAAATGTGTCATTCGATCCACCCCAGCTCCCCAAGGAAGGCCAGCAACGCCTTGGTGTTACTAACTATCTCACAAAGGGTAGCTGGGTTACCGAAGTACTTAGCCCTGTAATCAGCGACTACCGGGCAGCTTAGTAGCAGGTGTGCTGCTGTCTCGTCCTCCTCCATGCAGGCTCTGCAAAGTGGGCTGTCGGTGACTCCTATGACATAGAGGTGTTTATTAAAAGACCCATGGCCAGTTGTGACGGCTGTGACTGTACGCAACTGCTGTTTAGTAAGTCTTAGGGCTTTTTTCGTGAAACGGCCATCAATAGAGGGAAGTGCCTCTTTGGCCTGCCTGCACTCAGTATGGTCAATCCATAGCTTGTGATGTTTATCATTAGTACGTTTTCTTACCAGATTGCGTAGGTGACCGAAGGGGAGTGGTACAATAGGTTCAGGTCCTATCGTCATCATACTCGACCCCCTTCTGGCGAGTTCGTCCGCTGCATCGTTGCCTCGGGATTCGCTGTGTCCTTTGATCCATTGTATGGTTACCTTGTTGTATCTACCAACCTGGTTGAGACGTTGGTGACACTCGAGAATCAGACCAGAGTTAACTGTGTGACTGTTCAGAGCTTGCAGGACGGCCATGCTGTCCGAGAGTATGCGTATTGAGTGGTCCCTAACTTCCCTGTTTATGATGGCTGAAGTCGCCAGGGAAATGCCCATGCACTCAGCTTGAAACACTGTGTTGTGGACCCCCAATGGTGTGGCTATATGAATGTTGAGATCCTCTGAGAAGATTCCCGCACCCGTGCCAGTACCTGTTTTTGATCCATCGTTGAAGACCCGCAGCTCTGTAGGGCACAGCCCTTCGCAGCGGTGATCTTCATGCAATTGGATTTTGTATTTTTTATCAAAGATAAATTGCTTGGGTATCCGGTCATTGATTGCTTTTGTTATGATTCTCACATTAATGTTAAGTGGTTTTAATACGAAATATTCCAAGCAGTCGGTTGCAGTTAGTGACACCAAACCTGTGACAAAAGACAAAACATTCATCTGAACTAGCATTGCCAGTGTTTTGATTTATTGTCGTATCGTCGTCTTCACCTTGTATAATTTCGTATCTATTGTAGTAGTATTTTGTCGTGTGTCATTTTGTGTGGATTTTTGAGGGATGGTTTAGCTAAGATCACGTTCATTTTTCACCATTGGAAAAATGGGATGGATATCTAATTTTGTTTTACCTTATATGCCCTTGAGTATTCTTTCGAAAAACAAAACGTAAAAGATAAACAGTAGATACTTCAGAGTTATAACTTATAACACAGACCTACAACGAATTATCTTTTTTAAGTAGTATTTATTCTAAGATTTTAGTGTTTGTGCTGATTAAAAATGAAAATAATTTATAATCCATCACATCGCAATTTTGTTTTTATTTTTTGTACATTCATTTCTATAGAAATTTAGTTTGAAAGGAATATACGTTTAGATAACTTACAATCTTATATATAAAATTCTCGTGTCACAATGTTAGTTACCATACTCCTCCGAAACGGCTTGACCGATTTTTATGAAATTTATATGCATATTCAATAGGTCTGAGAATCGGCTACTATCTATTTTTCATACCCCTAAGTGACAAGGGTTGTCCACCCTTAACTTTTTTTTTTTTTTTGGACAAAATTTTATATTTATATTTTTTTATAATGTGGCATTAAAAATACATATAACCCTAAATTTTCACCCTTCTATCACCAACCCCTATTTTTTAATTATTTTCTGCTCTCGGCGGCGGTCGATAATTGATCATTTACCACTCGATTTTTGACTATTTATTAGAGAAATGAATAGAATTATAAAAATGTTTTAGTGTTGGGAAGTCTATTTATTGAGGGAGGCTTTGGCTTATATAACATCACGCTACGGCCAATAGGAGCCGAGCATTCATGAAAAATGTGGCGCAGACGAAGTTGCTTAAGACAGCTAGTTATGATATAAAATTGTCCTTGTAAACTTGTTCGAAATCCAAACCGGACTCACAAACCAAAAACTTCGCAAAAATAAAGAAAAGGTTTAAAAACCCTTTTTTTCCTTTGTGGTATTTTAAAATGTTGGTATTTTAAAATGTTGGTATTTACACTTATTTACATAAAAAATCACATAAATAAAATAAACTTAATGCTCCCTTGCTTTTTAACTTATTTTTTTACCTGAGTGAATCAATGTTTTTGTGATTTTATACGAGTGATATAAATAGATCTATTGTGGTAGAAAAATACCGGTTTTCAGGTTCGTGTTTAGTTGGTTCTAAAACCCTGTTAATCAGTGTTAATCAGGTCAAAAAAATAAACAAATTTGTAGGTCTGTGCAATGAATGAGTAAAATATGAATGAATGAAATGAAATATAGATTCAAGCAATCTATATTTCTATGGTTTGAATGAATGCATATAACTAATTAATTCATTTAAACTTCGAACTGCGAATCTCTAAAACAAATGGATTCGCATTTTTCAGCTGATCCCGCAAACTTACCACAGTCCTGTCCTGAGAGACTATATAAACTTGTCCTGGAGAAAAGCACCATGTTATTTTTTTCAGAATTTTCCGGTCAACATTCCTAAAAACCTATGACAACTTATAATAAAAAAAAACCGGCCAAGTGCGAGTCGGACTCGCAAGCAAAGGGTAAAATTTTAGACTTAGTAGTTTCGGGATAAGGGGTGAATGGTGATTTTTCATCTAATTTCTTGAATAACTTCAATACCATTTAATTTAAAATTATGAAAAATAAAAAATCTAAACCCTTACAATACGCCCTTCCATTTGATGGGTAACACAGTACAGTTGGGAAAACATTTTTTTTTGTTTTTTAATTTGCTTTGTTTAGACGTGATCCCATTTTATTTTATTTTCTTTACACTTTCGTGTTTGGGTCACAGAAGATTACCAAATTCCAACTGAATCAGTCCAGTAGATTTGGAGAAAATCGGCTGTGACAAACGGACAGACAGACAACTGAGTGATCCAATATTAAGGGTTCCGTTTTTCCATGTAGAGGTACAAAATAATAATAATAATCCCTAATAACCAAATCGTACCCAAACCGTTATCAATTGATTCTCACAACCAGCGGCGGCCTGAGGGGGTGGCGAACGGGGCAACAGCCCGGGGCCTCGCTCTTGTAGCAGCCTCGCGCTATCCAAGTTCAAAAACTTTGTTTCAAACGATTTATATTTCTACCAATAAAATGAAGTTATTTCATAATAAATTATACAAAACTGCTAAGTGCTATCATTTAAGAATTCGATGAAACAGGATCGGTTTTCAGATTAATGAACGTCAGAAAAGAATTGCTCATTTCATAAATTTAAAGAATTGAGACATTTAAGATTGACCGTCAATTCTGATGTCAGAATGGCTGGTCAAAGTGTCCAATCTCAGTAGAATAGTAACCATGTGGAATTACTGAAATTATCATGGCAAAGATGGCTCATTAATTGCTTATTTCCCAATTTTTAAGCTTAGACCCTGATGTTGTTGTTAATGTTTTAATTCTTTTAACTTATGAAATAAGCAATTCTCTCATCATGTTAAGCAAATAAAAGCTATTGATAAGTAATTTTTAGGCCCAATTTCAAAACTAAATACGACTGTTTACTGGCAATTCTGACGTTCACTCAGATTTGTATTTTTTTTTCGATAGAAAACGTAGCTCATTGTTTTGCTGGCCCGGCTTCGCGCGGAATGGCCTCGCATATGGTCTGCTGCCCGGGGCCTCGCAACGGTTAAGGCCGCCGCTGCTCACAACGAACCGCATTTATCAATTTCCTTTTAAATAGACAAGAGAATCCAACAAACAAGAGCTCCCACAGCATACTGAAAGTGTACACTTCTCTATAGCTCAACCAATTCAAAGTGTGCAAAAGCTCAATATAAAGAGCTCATTACAACGAGATGTACGTACCTCAAAGGGAATCTAGGGAGATATAGAGATGGAAAACTTTGAAAACATAAGAAATGTATAGGAGGATATCACGTTTAATTAAAACTTGAGAAGGCTGAAGTTAAACGATTTCCTATGCTTGATGACAAATCAATTAAAACATACCAAACCGATTGAATAGGAAGGTCGTACGAAACCTTAAGAGATTAATTTTTTATATTGATAAAAACGACAGACTTTCCATATAGGTATCTATCGTATTCCAATAGATACCTATTTATAGTATATGTCTAGAGTTTAATTACTGCTTCATGATAATCGGATTGCAGCCTCTACGTTCGATCGCAATCAGCGTCGCTTTCAACGTCAATAGCCGTTGCGGTTAATCCGTTGACATCATCATACAGATAGTCAATCTCTACGGACAATGATTGACTATCATCGTTTTCAAGAGACAAATGATTGACTAATGATTGATTATCGTCGTTTTTAAGAGACATGACCTAAAAGCGTCATTATAATATTGCAATCCATAGACAGAGACAATAGAGGCAGGATAGTCCGGTTAAAATAGATATTCATTTGTTCGAAAGAGTCACCGCAAAAATAGGTTTTTTTGCATTTTTCAGCCAAACGAGAAGTTTTATCATAAAACTAGGTTGGACAAAAACTGTGTCTATAAAATTGTTCTTACACTTTTTCCTAAGAATCACCATATCTAAGCGATTCAAAAACTCGTGTTCTTCATAATACGCCGCATACATAGGCTGACTGCTAGTTGAATGCGTTCCTTGAAATAGGTTATTCTAGAGCTTATTTACAACGATTTTGACCCAAAAACCATTATCCATATTGGGTTACTTTCGAGTAAGCGAAAGTTTATAAGAAATAAATTTTTCTGCCTCATGATCCTAAATTGCAAATGAAAAGAAATTTACTCTTCTCTGGAATGTCAATTGATACTTCTCGGATAGCTAAACTAGCTTTTGTTCAAGCTCTTATATTTTAATCCCTGTTAAATCACTCTTATTTTTAATTGTTAGTTAATTGGCCAAACTTTATGGTAATTTCAATTGGTCTTGCAACTTCATTTAAAACCAACCGATTAAGCTGAAATTTTGCATACGTTTGGTATTTATAACAATCCACGGTAAGCGAAGTGTAACCAGTCTATATCAAACATGGCCGTACTCCCAAATATGGAGGGATAATTATTTTTATGCACCCTCATGACATGTTTGTCCAAGATGCTGAGAGGAATACAGAAAACTAAAAAGGCTTGTAATTTATTTGTTAACCTGGTTTCTCCCCTTCTATTTCTCTCAGTATTGTGCTTCATCCCCTGTCTGCAAACCTAAAATAAAAGTCTTGAAGTAGTCTAGGGCCGATTGCACAAACATCGCATTCTTATAAGTCCTTATATAGCGGGGACCTAAGCTAAAAACTAAAATACACACACTAATATTTGAAACTCTTGAAAGTCTTTCGAAGTTCTCTTAAGACGTCGAGGGGTACCCTCATAATAGTCTCGCGTCTGAACTAGAGCCAAGAATTTTTTAAATGTCTTGAAACAATTGCAGGTAGTGTTTCAATATAATATCTTAAGGGTGATTTTGCACCAGGGATGTGCTATGCAACGTTGCTATGGATGCGTTTAATATCTATCAATTGTATTAATTGGCCCACATACAATAGCACTGGTGGAAACTGATGCAACTAAGCTAAGTTTTTATATGGAACGATGCGTGCTGTGGATGCGTGCACTGGATGCGTGCTTTGGATGCGTGTCTTGAATGCGTGCTTTGGATGCCTGCTTTGGATGCGTGCTTTGGATGCGTACTTTGGATGCGTGCTTTGGATGTGTGCTTTGGATGCGTGCTATGGATGGCGTGGCGTGACTTAAAGCTGCTTGCCTTAAGTTCTAAGTTGGGCTATACGATAATAGACAAATGCTTGCACTGTCTGAACAAGTCCAGTCGAATATATGTGGTGCCTTCCTGAAAAGACCACCTCAAACGTTAATCTACATGGTTGCCATATGTTTTGACTATTACTTTCATTGTATGGACCTGAAGAGACTTTGATCTCTGAGTTTGTTTTAGTGTTTCTTCTCAGGTAAGCTAGAAAACATCGGCTCATCTAGCTCATCTAGTTTAATTTGACAAAAATAATTGACGTGTAAAAGAGTTATTTGTTATCTGATTGACATTCATCATTATCATTTATGCATAGATATTCTAATAAATTATTTAAAATCCGAGGTTATTCAAGTCTGTCAGTCTTTTTGTTACCTTTTACGCCTAAACGGATAAACGCATTCCTATTAAACTCGGCACACAGATAGGCTTGAGCTGTAATAGGAAAGGACACTTTCATCCTGATTAGTATGTTTCCTTAAAATAATTAAACACTTTTCATGCGGAGTTGCGGCCAAAACCTAGTTTCCAATTTACCTATTTGAATATGTGTAGTACGTACCTACGTCACCGGAAAATGGGAAACTCCGTAAGATTATAAAAAATCTTGAGAGATAGTAAACTCTCGATAAATTGCCAACTGAACATTTGTAATACTTTTTTACGCATCAAAATTTGAGTCTATAATCTCTTGAAGTCATTCCGAGAAACGACGACGGAGTCGAGGAGACGGAGACGAGGGTTTAAAGGAACCTAACCCTGTGCCTTATGTTTAGCTAATTGGCTAGGCAAGAAAATCCGATAAATTGTCAACCGTACACTGTTGGGTCGCCAACATGTCGTCAGTTTATGTCGGTTCCCAATTTCTCGGCAAGACTAACAAATTTTGATGCGTCAAAAAGAATTCAAAATGTGTATTTTATCGAGAGTTTACAATCTCTCAAGAAATTTTATAATCTTACGGAGTTTGCAATTATCCGGTGACACCTACATCATAAAGTTTTAACGCACGGGATCCGAACAAATGATAATCCGAAAAATTTGTGATTTTGCAAAGCATCGCCAATTAGTGGATGCTGAGTGACGAATTTTAATTCTCTACACATACACATACACTAGCGAAAGCGATACGCATCGAACCGAAGCGAGTAATTTGCGAATAGCGAAACTGTTCGGCATGCCTTAGAGTAACGCTTTACCCGCTTCGGAACAATTTCATAACTCAGGCACTACATATACCCCGCTCAACTTCTAATATTATAAACTATACCGTCTACCGATACATTAGCGAGCGCATTCTCCTTCCTAATGACGTGAACGTAAACATGCTGATGCTCCGACCTCTAAGCTTAATTTGCTTGTTGTTTTAATTTTATAAGCGTCCACCTTATTTCAGTTAATTTATTAAGGATAATATTTTTGTGTTCACCAAAAATCTAAAGGATGTACCTTTAGATTTTTGGTGTATTATGTATGCATTTCTAAAATATTGATCTTAAACCCGTTTAATTGTTTTACTATAATTAAACTACTCGGCCAACAAAATATGTTACATCAAACAAATTCCAAATTAACACCAAGATATAACACTTTTTTATTGTAGTGCGCTGCAAATATTCTATTGTAACAATAACTATTTTATTCTTCCCCGAAAAATAATGATCGTGCACCAAATATTCCTGAATGTTACACAAAATATTTAGTATGCATCCTAGTACCGTATACCCATTTAAAACGGTTTTGTACAACTTTTATGTTACTGAAATAATTATAATTGAATAACAAATAATGCATTTCGTAAAACATTACTTCTAAGACTTATATTCATTTTACTGAAAATGGTTTTGGCGCGCTTGCGACGCGCATACGCCTGCCTATTGCTCTCTGTTGTGCGACGGAGACGGCGCGCGGCGGCGTGGCGATGGCAGGCGGGGCGGTTCGTTGAGTGAGATAGAGATATTGCAGGATCATAGGAGAAAGCGAGACGTTAGATACACGTGCGACGTTACCGGCATGCTTCTAGTGTTTGTTAATTTACTATTATCCTGTGCGCGGCGAAGAGATTCTGATTTATTGTTTTAAATGTGGGATCTTTTGTTTTAATTAAGGAATAGTATTAAACAAAGGGAATAAATATTATGACCACCAGAAAATACTTCGATACCCTAAGCTCTTTTATCAAAAATATATACTTAACACCAAAAAAATTAAGCCTAAAAAAATAATAGTTCTAGCTGTTTTATTCACGACTGTAGTTCAAATTGTATTTGGTGACCAAATATAGTAAATGATCACCAAATTTTCTTTGAACAAAATGTGTAGGTTAGGTTAGGTTAAAACTGTGACCTCCTACGCACGAGCCGAGCGAGCGAAGCGAGCGGTGCCGCGGCAGCGGCCGGCGAGTGCTAGAAACGACTTGCATTAATAGAAAAAAGAGATTGTTTTTAGTAGGTTTGGTTATAATTTCATATTAATTTAAAGAAGTACTGCAGAGATTGAGTGGACTGATAATGTGAACATTGTAGGAGTAAAGACTTTGTTTAACATTTTGAATTATTATGGTTCGTACTGATTAGTATTAAAAAAACATTTTTAGTAAGCATTACAT
Source organism: Mamestra configurata (assembly GCA_002192655.3). Classification (NCBI taxonomy): domain Eukaryota; kingdom Metazoa; phylum Arthropoda; class Insecta; order Lepidoptera; family Noctuidae; genus Mamestra; species Mamestra configurata. Next base: position 164,066 of record NDFZ01004938.1, on the reverse strand, counting down.
TTTATAATGTGTTCATTTTTTATTAATAAAGCTACATTGGACATTAATTGGTGTTTGATTCAAATACATTTTGCAGTGCATTATCTGAAGTAAAACTAAAAAAATAAATGCTTGTTTTTAAAATTAGGTGTATTACTATTTTTACAAATTTGCAACAGTTGTTAAATAGATGCTCGTTATGACATATTTTAATGAACATATTTTGGTGCACATTCAGTATATTTGGTGGAACACAGGCAAAATTAGGTAAATGAATGGGAATAAATTGAAGTACTTTTAAATACCATCCATTTATTAACATGTTTATTTTAAATAGCTAACATCGCAAAGAACTGACTGACAAGATTTAACTGTATCCGAGTCTGCGGTATGTAAAGTTGCTGATTTTTGTAACCTTTTTTGTCACAGTAAACCAAAAATTTAAATATTTTTTCAGAATATACAAGTATTTCTCGTAACTTTGATAAACTAGTTGTTCTCTTGCACACTTTAAAGATGGAATATGACGATATTATACTCTCTGAATGCAACATTACTGTTCCGAACTTTCCTGGCTATAAGTCGCATACAACACAGAACTATAAAAATAAAACGTTGGAATAACAATCTGCTTTAAAATAGGTATCGCTTAATGTGGATATAATTGAACCATCATTTTCAGAAAGCAAGTGTTTCATTCATACTATTAAATATGAAACAGTTTTAATTGCTTTGTATCAATCACTATCACACAATAATTTAACGCCTGTTTTAGCATCCCACAATTCAGCTTTATCCTACTTAACAAACACCAAATCTACAGCTATTATGGGCGACTTAAAAAAAAAAATAATGCATTTACATGATCCCAGCATCTGAATACCTAAATACGACTGTCTTTCTAGGATTTCTTATCAGCCCTTACCTTTCCCACCAGGCTAGGTAAAACGTGTCTGGATCACGTTCTTCTTAAAACTAAATTCAAGTCACATACGTTTGTTTTAAATTCCACCATCGCAGACCACAACGCGGTGTAACTATGTCTCCTGCGTATCTAAACTTAACTTGGCTGCTATTCGGGAACAGCTGAGCAATTTCGATTTAAGTCTCATTAAAGAAATGGAGGACTGTAGTGAGACCATGGACAAGTTTGTTAGTATTTTGCAAGATAACTAGAAACATCACGATTATGAAAAGCCCCCGTAAAAAACGCAATTTAAGACCCTCGATAACTCCGGGATTGCTTAGATGTATTCAGAACAGGGATCACCTCTACAAAGATTTACGTCACCTGATAATGAAACTCTAAAATTAACATACCTACAACGGATATAGAAATAATTTTAATGCTTTATTAAAAGTACTAAAAATACAACACGACGAAAATAGTAATAACAATTAAAAACTTTGGGAAGTTATCAAGTATACAACACATATTTAAAAATATTATTTAATAACTTTTTTTAATAGCTGCTACAAACCTTCTATGCTATTCTCCGCAAACATCTGTGAACTAGGCCAATGATTTTATTTAAAGCTTAAAGCCTTAAAGGATATCATTATCCACCCCGTACTCATTTATTTAATGTTTGCCTTAATCGAGTCGTCTTCCCAGATATTCTTAAAAATTGTATAATTGTCCCTATCTTCAAGACGGGCGAGAGGCACCGTGTCTGTATAGGCCAATTGCTTGCTACCAGCTAGAGTAGAGTAGAGTAGAGTAGGGACTCCATTTTCCGCACTTAGACTCTTATTCGGTCCGTTGTACGTAGGTGTCCTGGCTACGTTAGCCAGCCTAGCTCCGCCCAGAAGCGCAGAAGTTTCCTGGGAGCTTCACAGGCTTCGCGGAGCGACCTCACCGTTCCGAGGATTTGTTCACGTTGGGTAGCCACGGCCTCGCATTCCAGGATGACATGGGCGGCTGTTTCTTCGGCATCAAAGCAGCCTCTGCAGAGTGGGCTGTCTGTGGCGCCTATGTTAAAAAGATGTTTGTTGAGGGGGCAATGGCCCGTAATTGTCCCTATTATTGTTCTGAGGTTAATTCTACTTAGGCTCAGCCTAAGTAGAATTAACCTCAAGGAGAAGGTAGGTGGAAGTTAATGTTGAGGTCAAGGGAATGTACGCCAGCCCCTGAACCCTTTGGAATTTTTGAGCCATCTGTGTAGATGCGTACTTCATCAACTCCTGACTGATCCCTTTCTTCCTCTGTTGTTTGTATGTTGTAGCTTTTGTTGAACATGGGTTTATTTGGTGTTCTGTCACACGGGGCAGCGATGAGAGGTTGGTACTCAATTGCCCGGTCCAGGATGCCTGCGTGCGGGCTAGTATGATTCTTACCCCATATGCCTAAGTGCATAAGCCTGATGGCTGCTAGTGCTGCCTCCTGCTGTATGTACAAGTCAAGGGGAGTTAATTGAAGGGCTATCTCCAATGCTGTAGTCGGGGTTGTCCTCATGCAGCCAGTGATAGCGGAACAGGCTAGCCTTTGGAACCGCTGGAGCCTAGAGACGGTGGTCGTGAGCTCAGTCCTCGTCCACCAAACCAAGGCGCCATAAGTCAGCATTGGTCTGATCACGGCTGTGTAAAGCCACAGCGTGATCTTTGGAGATATCCCCCAAGTTTTTCCTAGCATTCTTTTGCATTGGTAGAATGCGATTGTGCTTTTATTAAGTTTGTAGTCAAGATGCTTGTTCCAGAGCAATTTGCTATCAAGGATCACTCCCAAGTACTTGACTTCTCCTTTGAGTGTTAGTTCGATGTTGAAAAGTTTAGGAAGTTTATGAGGTCCGAGGACTCTCTTGTTAGTAAACATTATTAGTTCTGTTTTGGAGGGGTTGACCGATAATTCGTGTTTTGCACACCAATTCTCGATTATTTTGAAAGCTTTCCTCATGAGATCGCATAAGACGCCTTCAAATTTCCCCGTGATTAAAATTGCTATGTCATCTGCATAACCCACCGAGTACAGACTGCTAGCGTTGAGCTCTGCGATGAGCTCATTAACAACTAGGTTCCACAGTAGTGGTGACAGCACCCCACCCTGTGGGCAGCCTCTACTTACGATGCCTCGTGTGGTGGTGTTCACAGTAAATTGAATAGCTCGGTATTTTAACATGTTGTGAATCCATTCTATGAGTGTTGGCGCCACACCGTGCACGGCCAGTGCCTGGCCGATGCTGGTGAAGTTTGTTTTGTCAAAGGCACCCTCAATGTCAATGAAGGCGCCCAGTGTTGGGTTTTTAGCTTTTAGAGCATTTCCTATGCGTGTGACTACGCAGTGGAGTGCGGATTCAGTTGATTTGCCTGCACAGTAGGCGTGTTGATTTGGGTGTAAGGGTTTAAGTAGCGAAATTTGGTCCCTAATCCTTCTGTCCCCAAGCCTCTCTAGCGTCTTCAGGAAAAACGAGGTGAGACTGATGGGTCTAAAGGATTTTGGCTGAGAGTAATCGCTCCTACCGGGTTTCGGAATAAAAATTATTTTTACTTCTCGCCATATCAAGGGGATGTAGCGGTGGGCTAGACAGGCACGGAATACCTTGACCAGGTATTCAGCTAGTGAGTCTCCGCTCCATCTGAGCAGAGCCGGAAAGATACCATCCAACCCTGCTGCCTTGAACGGTAAGAAGGTGTTGATTGCCCATGTTATTTTGTCTTTGTCTATTACTTCTGATGCCACCTCCCAGTCTAGGTAGCTCGTGGACCTTACCCTATGCGGTCCCCAGATCTGTTGGGTCGCAATGCGGCAGCCTGGGAAGTGGGTGGTGAGAAGTAATTCGCTAGTTTCAGCATCGTTAGTTGTGTAGGTGTTGTCTGATTTTTTGAGGCATCCTATTGAGAGATCTGTCTCGGCGGCGAGACAGGTTTTGACCCTCATTGCCTGGCTACTATTTTCAATGTTAGTACAAAAGCGCCTCCAGCCTTTCTTTCCTCTGAGGCGTATTAGTTTTTTAAAAGTTCGACGGATTGTTGTATAACGGTCCCAGTCGCCTGGCGACCGTGTGTTCATGGCTCTGTTGAACAGCTTCCTCAGCCTGTGTCGGTGTCTTTCTAGTTCTGGACCCCACCAGGATTGCCTTGCTCCCTGCCTTGGTACAGTAAGTGGGCAAGACTGTTCATAGCTTGTTAGAAGGATTGATGTAAGGTTGTTTACGTGTTCATCTAAGTTGGTTAAAGGGATTTCAGCTGGAAGGAGGGGTAATTTATCAAACTCTGCCTTGACTAGCCTGCTGAATTTGGATTTGTCTGTGTTACGAGGAATCCTCCTCGGTTGTGGTTGTGGTAGGTTGAAGTTAATGGTATATCGAATCCATCTGTGGTCCAAACATGCTACCAGCTATCTCTAAGATTTTAGAATGAATAAATAATAGTAGACTACTTAAGTATTTTGAAAGCAATAGTTTAATATCCTCTTGTCGATTTGGTTTCCCTTCTGTAAAGTCAACAAAGGATGTGGTGCATAAACTTACCGACCATATTATAAGGAATCTTGATCATGGTGGCAAAGCTCTTGCCATCTTCCTTGACCTTGCCATGGCATTTGATACGGTGTCTGTCCGGTATTCTAGCTAAATTGGAACGACTGAGTAAAAGAGACGTTCAGCTGAAATTGTTTCAAGACTATCTGAGGTTTCGTAAACAATGCCTGTAAGTAGATTCCTACATTAGCACTGATATACCTGTCTCTTGTGGTGTCCCTAATGGCTCAGTACTAGGACCAACTTCATAGTGTATCTCAATGACCTCTGTGAGATGAAACCGAGGCAAGGTATTATAATTTCCTATACTGACGGTATGGCTATGTTTTTTTGTTGAAACATGGGAGAATTCCCTCCTACTGGCACAAATTGGCTTTAACAAGGTGTCCGACTGGCTGAAACAAAATGTTCTTACCCTAAACTCATAAAAAACTAGGTACATGCCCTTTTATTCACGAAATCCAAACAAATCCCCCATTTATCTTTCCATAAAATTACATTATTTTCGTGTCCACTCCGCTCACTACTACTTGTAACTGCCCTTGTCTGATCAGGAGATCTGAAGTCAAATATTTGGGCGTGAGACCCATTACCCTGTAATATTGTCCACTTTTTTGTACCTGTGTAACGTATTTGATTTGATTTCATTTGGCGTCACACTAAACTCATAAATGAACTTCGTTGCACATATTTGTTTACTTCAATCCAAACTTGAAAATTGATTTATGTTTTTAAACACCTACGACATGTAACAAATATTTTAAATCAAAAAAAGTTTATAGGGCAGTGTCAATCGCTTCTAACTTACTGCATTTCTTGTTGGGGTGGAGCTTCCAAAACCACGTTACTTCTTCTCGAAATAGCACAGCTTATTCCGACTTATTGACTACCCTAAACATCTCTTGTATCGATCCTGGAATTTACCAACCGTTCGCCAACTGTAAATCTTAACTACGGTCTTCAACAGCACTCCCTTACTAGACAGGAATACTCTGCTTAAACGTCGCCGCAATGCTGTAGTCCCCCGTCCCATCTATTTAAGCATTCATTAACGCATAGGTTCTTCTGCTTCACCGGTCCCTTTCTCTATAGTAAATATAATATATACACATTAAGTAAACAATAATGCAAAACTGAAGTGTTAGGTTTTATATTCACATGTGATTATAAAACTATAAAAGAGCTCGCAAACACATTAATTACAAGCACATAACACTCACACAATACTCACACTATAAATGCTATTATATGCTATCTGTTGTAAGTTAAATATTCTTTTGTAGACTGATATAACACGCAAAGTCCAACTACAGTTAGAAAGATTGAACGAAAAATGTTTATTTGGGACTCGCACAAGACAAACAAACCAGTAAAATAAAATTAATAACCAAACAGTATAATAAAATAATTATCTGTGCGAGGCCAAAATGGTCCTTATCTCAGCTTATGCTGCGATATCTAAAAAATAAATAAGGCAGTTATTACTGATCATCATTTCTGGAAAATGAACGACGTCCTGAAATACAGACTCGGCCTAGCTCAGGTGCAGTTGCCCATTTGGATTCCCTTGCAAAAAAAAATTGTATTTACAAAACGATTTCCATCGGAAAATTATAATATTCCAAATAAATTTTAATCGCTTATTTTGTAATAACTCTTTTACAGTATCAATTTCCAGTCAAGTCTCTTTAGTTGAAGGAACTTCTTGATCATTTCTTGCCTCTAGCTAGACCGAGATGTCTGTTCTCGCATTTTTCTCAGCGATTTCAAGAATTTTAGTTAGTTTGTTTATTTAAGTCGTACGAAAGGGAACAAAACGTATGCTGCGAAACACTGTTTTCCATACCTGCTGCAACCTGTTTGCTGACTAAGGTTATTGCCATTATCACCATGCTTGACATTGAGTTTGTCATCACAGTTTGTCATGCATTGCAAATATTGCACAGAACGTAAAACTACCAGAAGCCGTCTTATTTTTCTCTAATTTGATGAAATCTCGTTTCTGTTTAGTCTCATTAGAATAATTATAAATTCTATAGGACCTCAAATAAAATGAAGTCCAACCTTCGACCTATTAGAAAATAAATCAATTCGGACGCTACCGTCCGATGCAATTTTTTTATTGAATCTCCGCTTTTGTCTTAGAAAATATTAATCCTGAGATCGCAAGGAAATTGACTTGAGGAAATCACTCGACATGCTGCTGCACGGGACGGTAACAATATTGGCTTTCGACCACTTTGTTCGCTGTGAATTACAACTTTCACATTGAATTTTATAGTAAAATTTTTGTTGCTTTTTAAAGTCGATGTAGGTATGTATTTGAGTTGTTTATATATCTATATATGTATATATATAATTAATCCGCTTTTCGCTAATTCTTTTTTGTTGTGTTTGTTATTGTCAGGAGAATGTTAGGCGGGCCACTAGTCTATGATATTTCTTGCACTCAAGTAGTAAGATTTCTTTTACAAAGCATAAACACACTTGTCATAGATTTAGGGTCTCTCAAAATGTCGGTAGCTGAGCTATTAGACGTGAACGTGGGAACGTCCTCGGGAATAATCGCTATGACGTCAAAGCACATCCTCGCAAGGTACATGATGTGCAAGCGCATCTCCCTCTCCCGCTCGAGCGAATTATCTAGATTGACACCAGGGCCCCTGAGCGGACACGAGTGATCGGATGCGGGCACATTCCGCTGCATCCATTCGACCTTTCTAGATCATGCAGTGTGAATCTGTTATGCAATACTAGCGAGGGTACCCTGGCATCGCCGTGTTTAGAAGAAGTAAACGACTTTGCTATATACTATTTAGAGATGGAGATAAACCGTTTTTAGCAAAACTTGCTGCATCGATGCGCTCCTCCAGGATCAAAAGCTCCCTTGTGGTCTGTGCATCTGATCATTACTGTACACCATGAGTATTTCAAAAGGCATTATGGATGGACGACACGCAAATGAACTCTGCAACCGCGTGGGCATAAATCAACGTTAAGCATATCACATCAATGACGTAACTGCTATTTAAAAGTGCAGTGACGTCATCCACACAAACTTATTATTCCTAGTGTGATGAGAATGATCAGAATAATATGATTTACAAACAAAAAAAACTTGTACTTCACTTTTTATAAGCAGTTAATCGCATAGCTCTAAGATATATACTTTTTTCTACATTCGATCAAACGGTAGTTATCAATATCGTTAATAACAAATAGTCCTTTGGATTGATTGATAGTCACGATTATTCATATGTAGATGCGACTCGTCAGAGTTTACGATTCTGCATAAGTTCAAACTTATTATTAGGCAACTGAGGCCAGCGGCTACCCTCCTGACCCGCCGCGGAAACCGAATGTTTAGTTTACACACAAACGCATGCAGGCGCGCTCAACCTTGTACACTTTTATCATAGCCGTCAGGTACCGCACCACAAGTATTTACGCCATATCAGTGACCAAAAATTACAAAACTAAAGCCTAGAATATTACCAACTAATAATACGCTCTTTCCGATTTATGACAGTTTGACCATTTTTAAGATTGACCTTTAAACTTCGACCCATGTTGTCTTTAAAAACCGGTCTAACCCAGACCTTCTCACGGTATATCATCGTATAGTATTTGATTTTAAACAAAAGAAAATGTTTCATTTCACACACGTATTTAGCCATTGCAGAATGTACGTGAAGAGAATAAATATTTTTACATTATTTCTATTAATATTATTATGTCTACTCCGAGTTGTACACACAACGATGACGCGCCCCTTCAAGGTGACCCAATGGCCTTGACGATGTTCAACCCGAGTCCCGTATACTTAAGATCCCATATAACCTGGAAACCATGGCCTTCATTCGCGCTCCAAAATGCATGGCAGCTCACCTGAAGCAATTAAGATTGCAGTGAAAATACGGGCGCGACACAGATCGCGAGCGGCGCGCGGCGGGAGGTCGTGCTACATACGTAAAAAAGAGTGCGCGAGCGCAGGACGCTCAAACGCACGCTGCGATGTATCGGGTCGCGTGGTTGACATGTGCGCTGCTGTGCGCCGCTGGTGCTGGTGCGCGCGTGCTGGACCGCTGCGAGCTGGCGCGCGAGCTCAGCGTGATGGGCGTGCGGCCCGACCATCTCTCCACCTGGGTCTGCATCGCCTACCACGAGTCCCGCTTCGACACCAACGCAAACAACCCCTACAGCGGCGACCACGGCATCTTCCAGATCAGCGAGCTGTATTGGTGTGGTGCGGGCAAGGCGTGCGGTTTGCCC
>NDFZ01004938.1:72463-154863 GCA_002192655.3 Mamestra configurata | reverse complement strand
TGCCCTGCGCCGCGCTGCACGACGACGACATCGCCGACGACCTGGACTGTGCGCTCATCGTGCACGAAGAGCACACCCGCCTCCAGGGGAACGGCTTCCTCGCCTGGGTCGTGTATCCGCAGCACTGCAAACACAACACTAAGAAGTACCTCGTGGATTGTGATATAAGTTCAAAGAATTCAGTGCCATTAACAAGATCGAGGTTTCAATATGTCAATAGTTTCAACCAGCCAAATGTTACGACGACTAAACAAAATATAGAAAAATTGTTGCCTCCATACCTGGCGATTGGAAATATCGTCAGAGAAAATTACGGTAAAGTGCTCGATCAAAATAAAGGAAGAACCGATTGGTATAATTATAAGTTTGACAACATTGACGAACTCAGGCTTCCTGTTTTTAACCAACCGTCGCAGCATTTAAGTATGCCGTCAACAACGAGTGCCCCACGCCTTACAACCACCACAACGACAACCACGGTTGAGCCACGCCGTACCACCACCGCCACCACGGAGTACATACCACGAATCAAGGTGTGGAGGGTGATAGAAACGAACCAGTTCAGGAAGAAGAAAAAGTTTGGTGAAACAAGTGCAAAGGAAGAAAAGGCAACTATTAAAACAGGGTACACCACCGACCGATATATGCAGAGCACGAAAGCAAGCACAGCTATTCAACTACCAAGTACAACAATTCGACCACTAACGACGGCTGCAACAACAGCAAGAGTGACTCCTACGACTTTGGGACCGACGACGAAGACGACTGTTACAACCACCGCATACAGGTCACCCACTTCTGCATTTGCAAACAAACTACCTTCTTCAACGGCAACCTACAGGCCATCTACCTCCTCAACTACTTATAGGCCATTGACGTCAGTATCCACATTCAAGCCATTTACTTTAACAACATACAGGCCTCTTTCCACAACAAGGCAATGGTATAGCACGACCACACGGAAACCGACCACATCTGCAGTGGCTCCAAGTATAGTGACAACCACTTATAGACCACCAACTACAACTACATTTAAACCAAGCACCACAACGACAACAAAAAAACCAACGACAGCTTGGACGTGGAGTTCAACGACCTCAAATAAACCAACAGTGGCATCATTAACAACAAAACCTAAATCTGATTTACCTTGGTATACTTTTACGTCTCGCACTGCAACAACACCGGTGACGACTAAGCTGCAGCCATTTGTAAGGACTACACAGCCATTTTCATTTACAACAAAAACACAAAATAATGCTCCGACGACAACAACAAAAGCAGTGACAAATTCGACGACAGCCAAACCACCGATCACGACGCAAAAGCCTAGAACAACACAATCAATATTCGATCTTTACTTGAATCCGACAAAAGCGCCTCAACTGCCAAGTTACAAGTACAGTTGGGGACAATCCAAGTTGAAGATATTCGCCGGCGGGACCACAACGACGCCTGCGACAATACACTCCACGCCAGGACGTGGGGAGAATCCTAATGGCGCCGCCAAGAGTTTTTTCAAACGCTAGGCATGACGCGTATCTCATGTAACGTAGGTTTAGATATTTTACTCTGATCTCCGTGATCACATTTTTTAGATTAAGTTTCTGTTATTTTTTTTCCTGTAGTGACACGTGTCACTCTGTTTACTATAAACAACTTATTAAAGATGCCTTTCATTATCTGCACAGGAAAATTAACTGCGTTTGTATTTAAATGTCAAGTGTTATGAAAGGCAAGCTATTGCGACTCACACGTCAGCCCGACGGAGATTGCTCTTCCTATGTTAATATAAGTTGCGAACTATGCGAATGTTTATTTTAGGACTAGACCAAAAAGCATTTATCGACTATGATATACTATTATAAAAATATACTATTTAATTGCAACCCATTTTTCATTTGGCATTTTGTGTACTTAAAAGTATCTAATGCTAGCTCATTCTGTGTCTCCGATTCTCTCGTAACCTGTCCCTCAGAACTGAACTACGAATTACCTGGGGTATAAATAAGCCTACAGCAGTCAGCGATAGCGTACTTTTTATTAGTGAAATAATTTCCGAAATCAGATGTTTATTACTTCTAAAGATTATCTCCCACAAAGAAACAAACAATTTAACCTGTTTACAATATTAGTTTAGAAGTTTACATTAAAATGGAAGGCTCAAATACATAATTAACTCTAAAAATAATGCATAACATCATCAAAGGCTTGTTATTTTTGTAATTAACATTTAAAAGAACAAGTTCTTACGCGGAAATAAACCGAAGGTGCGAACGTACTGAGGGACGATACTCTGCGACTATGACACACGCATGCCTACCTATCGTTTACTCGATCTCTAGAAATATAACAACTATGACCATTTTCTGATGATTGACATGACACATGCAAAATGCTTATTTTAAACATAAATCTTAGAGCGTTTATCCTTCATGGTATTTCATAAAAAAAAACTTCAAGTAGTTTGAATATTAATGATCCTAATTTATTTAAACTTAATACGCACACGGCAGATAGCAAGATCTAAACGTTAATTGAGAACGTATAAGAAAGATAGTTTAGAGAGAAAGAGCGAATTATTTCTCACTCTCCATAGAAAACTCAAAATTGTTCTGTGTCTCTAAAATCTAACTCTTAAAATGGTTACTTTGTGATTATTAATTCACTCAAACATCTTACAGCTGGTTACAATATCGTATCTACCTTTAACAAACTGTCAGTAACTAAAAAGTGTCAGTTTTTTAACGATTCAGCTGCTGTTGGTAGCTAATTTGACAGTTGGTCAAAGATTATTATTGTGACCGACCGTTAGGGTTTTGTAAATCTTGCACGCTAGCAAAACGCTGGAAAAAGCAACTTTTAAGTAAGAGGCAATGTTACTGCAACAGTGGGAAAGCTAATAATACCTACTAAACGCCAAATATAATATCATGTCACCGAAATAAATGTTAAACACATTTTACACAGCAATAATACGATGTTAAAATTAATTAACTGATCACTTTATTAATATTCATAATGTGACATCCATGAAAAGTGAATTGATCGACGACGCGTTGCCTAGCCGGTTTACTAGGGCCGCCTGTCAAAAACAACATTATTCAAATTGATTTATTATAATAATGCCGGCATCACTTTCAAAGTTCAAACGATGATACAATCAATAAATAAAAGAATAACTTGTAAATAAAGTATTATTTGCGCTTTATAAATAATGGTGCATCAGGTAAGCACGTGCTAACAACAAATATTAGGTATATTTTTACTAACTAGTCAAATATGAATAGGTTCAGGGGTTCCCAATCTTTTTTATACAGCAACTCCATTTGAGTGTCATCATTATTTTGAAACGCTTTTATAATATAGACACCTATACGGTAGCTCCATTTGGGAAAACGAGAAGGTACCGAGAATCAATGACTCGAATGAACTTGCTTTTCTGATTAAAATAAGACTAAAAAGGTCGATAAATGTTCAAAAATAGATATCTATTGTAAACTTAGCTAAGTTTACAGATAAACCGTATTTTTTTGCACAAATCCTTTAAAAATAGGAAAACACAGTATTTCTTTACTCCATTTCTGTTGTTTGCGACGCCTCTGGGAAAGCTCCGCTACGCCCCGGGCAGTCGCAACGGCCAGTTTGAGAACCCCTGGGTTAAGATATAATCTTTTTTCATTGGGACAAGCTCGCCACACTGATCCCAACCGCTGTAATTCCTGAGAGCCAGAATCAACAGTGATGACCACCAGAAAGCGAACGCCGAGTCAATGTAGCTCGACGAGATCCGAAGAAACTATCCAACTTTCTTTGATCCCGGAACAAAATTAATCAGAAATCATTGGAGGAGTATCTTAGAAACATAATTTTTACTTCCCTCCTCATCAAGCAGGAGACGCAACAAAACTAGCCAATAGGCACCAAGGGACTTTTACAGCTTTGTTTTGCCCAGTTCCCAAACGCCACGGATTAAAGTTCACACTTATACGATTATGGGTCTTAAATTGTGAACAACATTAATTTGACTCCAATATCAGAACAAAATCGTTTGAACGCATAGAAGTTTCTACAAGGTCCGTGTAGCAAACACCTCCAGATGTAACTTGAACACTAACTAACATAATATTACGTTCATTTTGCAAAATTAAAGATATAAATTGTAATAAAATCCGCAGTATGCCTTATTCTGAGGTACTATTCACGTGACAACCAACGTATTTTTAAACAAATTCTAACCCTATCAGCCTGCGAAAAAACCGATATCATAAAATACAACACTTTTTTACGAATTCCAAGAGGAAAACCGCACACTCTACGGCTTGTTTAAAAAAATATACAGGACCTACATTGGTATGTATATTCGTATTATCAATCTTGCCTAGGGCGTCGCGTGAAGCATCGTTCAAATACAAAAATGGAGAATACTTTTAATTTGAACTTTAATTTAAGCCACTCAAGGGTGTATTTCTAAGAAAACCCTTTATAGTGAGAGCACCTCTATTCTGTACCCTCCAAGGAACAAAACAAAATAGAAAATAAATCTTCAATGTTTCTATCTCCAGCTGTTATTTATGTCTCCCGTTTTCACTATCACTAGACGCTTCCTAAATTCATGCATAACTAAAAAAAGTGCTCTGATGGAGTCGGAGCCGAGCGGTGTCACTCCGACGCGGAGTTACACCGCTCGGCTCAGCGTCGAGGGTTAAAAGTGCTATTATATGGCATTTAAGCATTCATGCACGAGATTACGTCATATAGGTATTTATGTAGATGTAATGTGCAGAAGAAAGTGTTGCGCAAACCTCAAATTAATTGAAATTAGAGCAGGTAGACGTTGCAAAGCACATCAAAATTCTTAAAAAGTTAAACCTCTCTCTCATTTTAGTTGAATTATCTTTTTGGTGCATTCAGGGTTTATTTAATTATTCATTGTTGATAGTCCCACGTTTGACCACCATCTCGCCTGATGGCAAGAGATGATGTGGCCGAGTTATTTTTTTTATGATTTAAGCAGGGGAAAAATATTAGAGGTACATTAATTATATTTGAAATTTTAATATTTCTGCATGGCCTGTACAATTATGATTTTGGCTGCAACAACTGCGACGCAGACCGCGGTCGCCGTCGACTCGCTAGTTAGTTAATTAATTGCCATTTGCTATTTCAACAACTTGCCAATTTGCCTATTTGCTACATTACACAGGAAATTGTATAGGGTGACTTTTAATACATTGGCCAAGTTTTAGGATGTGAAAGGTTCTTAATTGAAAAAAATATCAGATGTTCAGTATATTTATTTTTGCAAAACATTATGTACTCAAAGTATGGGTAAGCATTTTTTAATTCAGATTACCGAAGTATAAAAATGTGGGTTAATTTTCTAGATTTTGTCCGTGATATCACGTTTGTCCTTTTAAGTAGTGAAAGTTTTTCATATTCCAATGAATTAAACATCACTCTGTATGTTTATTAGACCAAAGTGGAAATGGTTTTGTCTGACGTAGTCTATTAGCCTTACCAAAAATTGTTATGGCAGGTCCATATTTTTGTAAAACGGTAAATAATTGTCAGAATGCATGAACCATGGAAATATTCATTCATTTCTCTTGCAGTTAGGAGTAAAAGCATGTGCGTCAATATGCTTTTAGTCCTAAATGCAACTTTCATTATCATGCCGCCACAAGAAAAAATAAGAAGCGAAATTTGTACGTCAACAAAAAGAACCGCAACGCCATCTACGACGAACTAACAACGAAATCCTGCAACGCGCAAGCAAAGTTCTTCGTGCGATTTAAACATATACAACAGTCCGAATATAAACTATTGGGCAGTTGCCCACCAGACACAACAACCATCTGGTTCGGAGGATCCTGCCCTTTTCAATTGAGGTATGCAGGGACTTGACTCTCTGTACCGCATACCTCCATAATCAAACCTCGGTATTAAAACTCGATTCAATTCTGAAAATAACTGGCCAACTGCGAGTCGAACTCGCATACGAAGAGTTCCGTAACATAAACCAAAAAATCATGTTTCCCATTCATTTTTATATTTTTTTCTGGGGGCCATTATAGAAATACACGCTTGGTGAAAATTCAAACGTTCCATCACCTATTAAGGTACATCGGACAGCCTGCTGATAGATAGACGGACGGGCAGACAGCGGCGGCATAGTAATAGAATTCCGTTAGTCCGTCAAGGTAACAGTTAGCTGAATTTGACAGCCGATATGAAGCTATAGGAAACTTTGTTATCGAAACAGGAATCGAGGCTTTAAACTTCAACATGTCGCCTGTCGAATTCATGCTTCACTGAAATTACTTTGCGCCTGTCCAATCGAGCATATCACATGTCGGGGCTGGCTTTTACCGTGTGTTGCACACGCCAGGCATATTGTCAAATTTTGTAACTCGCGTCAATTTCATGTGTTAACGCGTTGAAGTAAAAAAATAATTGTTAAAATGCTTACTTCGGTACATCGTTGACAAGCCACACTCACACGCACAAAACTTTTTGGGAATATTTTTACTGTACGGCTGTTTCCTGATAACTTAAACTGATCTAATTAAATCTGTGACATTTTGGTTTGATTTAATTTAATCTGTGACTTTTTAATTTAATTTAATCAGGACATTTTACGTGACAATGCCGCCCAGTCTTTTGGGCTCACTTCCAGTCGACAGCTACGCGAACGAATTTTTTGACGCCATATTTTAGTTAGGAGTTTTTATTGTTATATTTATATAATTAATTAATACATTTTTTTTCTTTAATTTAATCCAGGACATTTTAATTTTATATTAATTGATTCCAGGACATTGTTATGTTTAATCTCTGTTATTTTCTTATTTTATTATAATTTGTATCAAATGTTTATTTTTATTATTTTTATTTTTGATTTAATAATTAAACTTGGGTACTATTACAACTTAATATTATTTTGATTATTTTTATTTTATGTCATATCGCATGCCAATTTTTTTTTTATATTCTAACACTAGCCTTTGCCCGCGACTTCGTGCACGCACATCCCGTGCGTGCACGAAGTCGCGGGCGGTTTTAGTGGTCTAAAACCATCTTTATTATCGCCTTTCTAATGAAACCGGTTTGGGCACATCTTTTGGATGGTTTCAAACTCTATTATAACGGACATAGGTCGAAACAATTGTTCGTGTTATATCAATATAATATATCAAACTCTTCCGTAACTGAGTGACTGACAAGCAACGCACAGCCAAAACTACTAGTCGTAGAAAGCTGATATTTAGCATGTAGCTTCCCTACACTCGATCACTAAGAGGAGCACTAAGAGGAGGATTTCCCGATATTCCCTCGGGAACGGGAAATACGGGATATGCGCGTACGAAGTTGCGGGCAATAGCTAGTACACATACTTTTTATGTAGATTAATTATTTAGAGCCGTGCTCTATAATGTATAAGCTATGGTTGCCTTTAATTGAGTGTGTGCATAGGATATTATTAAGGTGTACCAATTATTATATTTAGTATAGTTTTTATCATTTTGTAACACATATTGGTGATTCTTAAATAAATAAATAAATAGCTACAACCTGGAGGTCTTTAAAAAATAGTTACTTCTAGACAAGCGTGCTTCATCGTAGACCACTCCATTGCTTACCATCAGGTAAAATAGTGGGCAAATAAGAGCCTTTCAATAATAAAACGACTGCCTTGTTAGTGTAGTATTCGAAAGCGCTGCTGCTGAGCATCTTCATGCTCCTGGGTTTGGTAACGTGTCGGAAAACGTGTGATTGGGTTTTTCCATCTAGAAATTTTCATTAGAAGCCCGGAATCTGGATCTGAGCCCGGTTGATGGCAATAAGTTCGCCCCTATTATTATAATATATATTAATATTGATTATACTGGTGACATGTGGCAGCACCTACAGCTCTGCCTAACCCTTCAGGAAGGAAAACAGGTGTGATGTTATGTTTATATTGTTATATAATTTAATATTTTACCTTTGCCTGTAAAAAGTTATTAAGGGTCCGAATGTTCGGGCATCTTTGAAAATAGTAACTTACTTCAAGCACCTCGGTAAGAACGAGGTATTTATTTTAATTGAGTCTAATTTGCCATCTTCACTACATATTAAAAAACAAAGTCCCTCGCTACGTCTGTCTGTTTGTTCGCGATAAACTCAAAAAGTACTGAACGGATTTTCATGCGGTTTTCTCCAATGAATGGGGTAATTCATGAGGAAGGTTAAGGTGTATAATTTGTCCCAAAATTCCTATGGGAACCGGGAAAATGGGATTTGCGCGTACGAAGACGCGGGCAGAAGCTAGTTATGTATAAAATCGTTTATACTAACTGACTATCAACACACAGCCAAAACTACTAAGCCTAGAAAGTTGCAATTTGGAATATACTTATATTTTTATAACGTCAGTTATAAAATAAACCTATTTAAAAAAAACCTAAATATACGCTAAGAGAGGATTTTGGAAATTTGAACTTTAGGGGGCCAATTGGAGGGAGGAATATATTCATATATTCCCCCATCAAGTAAAGTTTTTTAGCCTACATCTACGCGGACGAAGTTAAAGGAATGAACTGGTCTTAGACATAACCAGATATTTCTTATTTTATAAATAAAAGTAGCCCCACTACAAGAAGATATCATTATATATTTACCGAATAAAAATATCTTATCTCAGGTAACATTAAATAATAATCAACTTATAATAATATCAAAAATGTAGAATTTCAATAAGTATTTTTATGCAGATTAGATTTCAAAATAACTTTGTATAAAATCACTTGGCTTTTTTTATTCAAATGATAATTTTGTCGTCTATTGTGTAACGCTGCATACACAAACTTTAAAATAAACTTACATAGATACACTTACAACTGAAGTCAAAGAATGAATTTAAAAAAAAAAACTCCTAACTTCTGAAGGTAGAGAAGAGTCGATTAATCTTTCTTGTACACCTTTTATACTTAGTGCTTTTACAATTGTGTAATTATACAAGCACTGACCCGATTCCATAAATTCTTCTTTCGTTTTGTGTTACGAGTATAAGCTAGTTTAATCCGGAAAATAAACGGTCCCGGTGAGGTTGACACGAGAGCGAAGCCGAGGGCAGAGCTAATAGTCGAACAATTGAATAAATACGCATCTTGGCCTTGCGCAGGTCAACATGCGGATATTGCGAGGTTCGTAAGTAAATCTGTTCGAGCTGGCACTCAGGTACTCTGCTATTTATAAAGTGTCAAACTAATGATCAACCACAAACATTAGCTTACAACCCAAACTTCTCGGAAAAGTGTCTCACATAAACCTGTATTTTGCGTAAACTTGACAAACAGATCATAATTCAAGTTTTTTTTTCTCACTATAAAGTATATTCGCTTTTAGTTTTCGAACCAAACCACTTCACGTATTGAGGAAATTGCTTTAATTAATATTTAAATCAAGATGTCGGTATACGTGGTTCTATTCGTTCCATGTATTGATATAAATAGGCATTTATTTAATAAGTTACCCGACCGGCTGCCACACATTAGTTTAAATCTTTACTATCTTAAATGAGTAGAAAAACATATAAATATGTTAATGAGAAAACATACTTATTATGTATGCATACAGTGACGGCCACCTGCACCTTCGAAATGTACATCTAAAGGTTATTTCTGAGAAATTGGAAGTAGACAACCGAAAACAAATATCAGTTGGCCACAAGATGATACGATATACCAAGTAACATCTACATTCTACATATATGTAAGCCTCCTTTTAAATAACGTTAAAATGCTGTGCTTCCACACATCTTTACAAATACTAACGTTTTCTTCAAAGTAATGGAAAATATTGCACAGTTTACCTTGTATTCACCTTTCTTTGAACGTGTTCTTTCCACAGGATTTGCTTAACACGTTGCAGCATTGGTGAGAAAGGTTTTCTCCTAAATATTTGTGCGGAGTTTGCTTGAAAGCATGGACGGTATTTCATAGAAACGAATTCCAAAAATACACAGTTCGTGGAGAATTTTGGTGGACTTAGAGGCTTAGTAAGTGAGAGACAACATTTTTACCGGAAACTTAAAATAGGTTTGTCTGTCGCTTTCAGACTTAGAAAAGTATGAAATGTCGAGCTGCGTAAATGCTCATATAGCTTTGGTTTCTATATTGGAACTCACAACACTGCGGTAGGTATGCTGTTTGCGCGCATACCGCAGCGTTGTGCGTTTCAAAAGGTCAAAGCGACAGGCGTCGTCTTAGCAAGAAGCCTCCCGTGAATTAACGGTCGTCGCGTTCATTTGTATGGCAACAAAGGGCGCCTTCCGATTTTCACGAAAAATTAACGCATCGATCGTGACACGAAAAACTACAACATAGGAACAGGTACTCAAGACCAAAACCTCATTTTCTCTTTATTCAAAAACCTAATTTCTAATTTTATTTTTCGTTGCTTCGCTCGGAGGCTGCGCGTCACATCTCCTGAGGCTGTTTTTCACTTGTAATTAATTTAGCCGGGACCGCACTACCCTCAATCCTGCTCTTTTTAATCCGCGTCAGTCTATAGAACTGTGTCACAGCGACACATAGGTCACTGATGGCAGCAACCATGAGAACTCGAGGGATTTTCACTGGATTTTGGAGAGAAACACGGCTGAATGTGAAATTTAGCTTTGTTTTTTTGGAAATTGGCTAGCTCGCTAGATATTGTGCATGTGCATGACTCTGCTTCTTTGTCGTGACACTTGGCATGATCATAATGTAGCGACTTCTGTAAGAGCCTAATTAAATTCACCTTACGTTTTTCGCCACAACTCCCTGCTGCCGGTCGATTCTGTAAACATGTCGAAGCATTCACTGCTTGGGTGACGTGATTACGAGGTGCAATCAATACAATCAAGATGGAATGACAGCTCACCTCGTGATCACTTTACCCAAGCCTTCACTTTTACAGACTCGACCGGCTGGTCTCCCAGCGCATGTGAGTACCATGATTCAGAAACTAAAAAAACAAACGCAAAATGCTAAGCCAATTAAATCCGGAAAATCCAATTTGTAGTTTCTTGGAACAGAATTGGAGGACGATTCCAAATAAATTGGCGTTCGACCTAACATCAAACAGTGCGTAGGTACTGGTAATTCAAATTAGGTCACCCGTCGCAACCTAGATTTCAATCCGAGTTTAAATATCAGTCCTAGCTTTTGATGAGATAGTTCATTATAAAAATGTGAAGCACGAAATGCGAAAGCCTTCTTTATTTCCAGTAAAAAGTAAAAAGCACTTGTTCGCATTTTTTCTGTTCATGACATGATCAAAGCTGAGCTCAGCAAAACAAACATCGACTCTGCTTTACTGCAGTGTGCAATTATAATTTAGCGAGGGAATGCTTTAACCAATACTGGTTACATTAAGCCGTGTATATGTTCTGGACAGTTAATTAAGACAGTGGAGTGGGAATATTGGGATCCCTTTGACAGATCAAATGCATGATCTGGTATGACAATCGAGAATATTGGAAGATGCCGACGCTATAGTGAGATACCTATAAGTACCTACCAACTGTAGAGGAACGACCACAGAGCATCGAGACACCTCTTCGGCGACTGTTAGGATGCAGCTTTCTGCAATATTAAGCTTACTTGTACTTAGTCAGTGTCATCAATCAAATTTGACTAGCCTCTTCCCAATCATATTGGAGCGGCTGCTTTTTTACTGAGATGTGTTTGCTCTTGACTCTAGTCTAGGTCAGAGGTGACAGAGACAAAGTCGACGATGGAGCGAGCTTATCCACAATAAGCCTATTCACTCTAACTTTGAAGAGATTAGGGTTGTCTGCGTACAGAAACACAGGCGCAGGTAGAGAGTTCCTCTCCTTTGTTGTGCGCATTATAAAAGACGTTTGGAAACGTTTAGTACGGATTGGTTGGAATAGCAACAAGTTAGGGATGGTAACTTAACTAGATGTCCGATGGTAGAAGGGGGCCGGTGGAATGAGGTCGTGGAGTTCTTATCTGGGCAGGCTGCTTATCTGACCTCTGAACCCAGTACCTCATAACACGATACCCTTTGGCTGGACTGGTGTCAGATTTTTGGCTTCGGTCGACCTGTATCGACTGTCAAAGATCTACAAACGACAGCTGGTACCAGCAGCTTAACGTTACGTGCTTTCCGAGGTAAGGAGGAGTCTCGGTAATGTAATGGATACCACGGCCCAACCGCAGCAGCATGCGTTACTCAACCTTGAAGGTCGATCCGTGCCGCAATTATTATTTGGCCATTTACAGTGAGTGTCACCAACGGGGAAACTAGCGATCAAGCCATAGGTGAGAATAGAGACGTCGGAGCTTGAAATATTCGGGGTCGCGCTTTAGATTCAGCTGAATATCAGTATTTTAAGTGGAACGGCTGCCTGCCAGACCTCCGGTTTGACTGGAAGCCGATCCCAATATAGTTGGGAAAAGGCTAAGCAGTCACCATTAACTCAAAATTGACGGCCCCGGACGATTTTGAGTGCTGAATGTCGCAAAGCTAAAGCGCGACCCCGAATATTTCAAGCTCCGACGTCTCTATTCGCACCTAGGGCCTGATCGCAAGTCTCCCCATTATCTATGCTCAGCCGGCTCACCCGTAGCCACAGTTTGAATCGCATTACAAAGATAGTTATATGAACTGTTAGAGCTTTGTCATTTCCAGTGCAGTTTAGTAACGTCACGAACATGCCCGTAACCGCAGCAGATTTCAGTTCAGAATAAAATAATTAATTTAATGGTAATGTATGCTGTCGTGAATTTGTTGGTACGATGTTTTGGCCGAAGTTGGATGTATTTTATATACCTTGGTATATCTCAGTCGTGTTTAGGATCAGCCTTTTCCCAACTTCCTTCAGTTTTTATATTTAAAGATGTACGATATTAATAAAAATGAAGAATTACTAAATGATTACAGCAAAAATTTATTTGCTTTTAGTGAAAAGACGCGGAGGTTTATCACTGAAACATACACACTTGAAAATGTGGTGTAGGTACCTAGGGACCTGCCTGGCGGGGTTGCAGAATCTGTTCGAAAGATTCACCGCGGCCCTAGAACGCAGGGCTTTAGAAGGAACACGTATGGGTTTAGTCAGTAAGAGTCTGACACACCCTTCCGCCCCACCCAAAGCGGAAAAAGTCGTTTGATGATTTCAGACCCTTAAAAAAAAAGGTGCCTAGGGACCTAGGTACAATTAATATTGTAAACATAAAATGGCGTTCTCCTCAAAGAACAGAAAACGCAACAAACGATCCCGCTGCCAGACGCGACATGACAATGCAAAAACAATACATAGGTATTTCAATTCATTTTAAAGCACCCAAGCGTTAACTACACCAGACTAAATATCTATGAAGCGCTGTGCGATCTGTTTTTAGTTACAGTCTCCTACATTTCCTTGAACACTGACATCACTGCTACTTAGTCCCATTGTCACCTCCTTTGACGTCCCAGTTTCCACTCCACGAAGTAAAACTAGCTCTTGCCAGCGTCTTTGGCTACGAGAATGTCAATAATGTATTTACTAAAACCATGCAACACACAGGTACAAAGGGTTTATGCCTGAGTTGTTGTCTACCAGTCAAAGGAGGATGGTGGAGAGATAATATAAGCAGATGCATAATAAATATAAAATACTAGAGCTCGCCCCGGCTTCGCCCGGATGTATATCTTAATTTTTCAAAAATTTCGTTCATAAGAACCTTCTCCTGACAATAACAAACACAGCAAAAAAAAATTTGCGAAATTGGTCCAGCCGTTCACGCGTGATGCCATGACGAAATAGGGATTCTTATTTATTGTAACTAAAATGGTTTAAAAGTATAAATAGTTTAAATTATTCTACGAGAACGTACCTACTAACGATATAAAAACTTACTACTGATATCCTATAAAATACTTTTGGGTCACATTTCATTCATTCCGTCTGGCTGTCGGGGCATGTTCGTTTAACAAAGATCGAAATCAAAGTCAAAGTCAATCAAATCCATTTAATCCAATCAAAAGGCAGTTTTTAACATTTACAGTTAAAAATATATATTATGAAAAACTTTTTTACAAAAAAATACAACCGACTTCCAAAGAACAAAAAACACTACAAAATGTAAAATATATTTTTTGTAAATAAGTTATAAACAAATGACTATCGTCCATTCGAAAAGGTCTCTAGAAGAAATACGGTAGTTATTTTTTTAATTATATAGAGTTTCACATACTTACTTCTTTTTTTTCATCCTACTGATGTAGGATAGGAGGATTTACTTCGTGATCCCGACACCCTGCAAGTGTCACGAACTATCTAGCGAAACAAACTCTAAACAACGACGAAGAATAAGTAAATCTTTTAAAGGCGAGATCTGGGACAAGTTTGCCAGACCTGATTGAAAGTTTCAGAGCATTTCCTCCGCCGCCGCCGGTAAAGGTCACAACTTCACGAGGCCAGGAAATGAAATGAAACTGCAAACGCCTTCACATTTTGCGTCTTTTAGAGGGTAGAGTTGTCAACGTCTGTGTTCAAAGAAAGTCAAGTACTTAACTATTCTTTCGTTCTGAGTACAACGTTTTAAACGTTACAGAACTTTGTTCTTCTAGATATTTTTTAAGAATTTTCTTTTTTCTATGTAACGTCTGTGTTCAAAGAACATCAAGTACCTACTTAACCATTATTTCACTCTGAGAACTAAAACAAATGTAGTATTGCAAGGTTTTAAACGTTACACAATTCTATATTTTCGCTTTGTCTTTGCTTAAGAATTTTCTTTTTAGTTACATTTTTCATTTAGTATTATATGATTGGTACTTTAATGCAAATGGCAAATTAATGTTTCTTTTGAAGTTTGTTCTACTGTATTGCAGTTTTTGATTTGGTAGCTTATCGTTTTAATATTCAGTGCGGTTGTTTTAGGTTTCTAATCGGTTCACCTTTCACTTACATCGGTTGGCTGAGATAAATTATATTTATTTTGTATGTAGGTTAAACATAACACTTTTACAAGTCAATATTTTTAGGTAATTTTAAACTAGATGAGGCCGGTGTTTCCTAGCTGACTACCCTGAGAAGAAACACCGAAACAAACTCAGAGGTCAAAGTCTCTTTTAAAGTCCATACAATCGTACTGGTCAAATCATATGAGAACCATGTAGGTTAATGTCTGAAGTGGTCTTTTGAGGAAAGTACCTCACAGATTTGAGTGGACCTGTCCTGACAGTGCAAAAGTGGGATTGCCACAGTGCCCTTAGTAACTAAGGTCAGGGACAATAGTCGTGTTTGTTTTCACTCCAATCATCCTCCCTCGTAGTTCGTCAGCGGTATAGCGTTGAATAGTGCTTGTTTACGTACGTACCTAAGTTCTTTTTAGATTGAAATTGCATAGCCGTAGTATTTTGTTATATCGTCTGAAATTAGAGCATACATACTCATACTCGCACCTTTTCCTCTTGTGGGTAAGTATAAACTACAGCCCGCCTAGCGCTACCTGCATAGATTTATATTTCTATGGCTACCTGCTACGGCCCTTACATAGGTACCGTATATTTTCTAGTTTACTATTTTAGAAGTTTATGCAAAGTACTGATTATTATATACCTAATTGTTAATCATAAGCTAAGTTTTTGAACTTAATACGAGTTTTTAATTGTTTAATAATAATTTCTAAATATTTTAATTATAATAACTGAAAACGTCTTTTCATTTTAAAGTCGATACTTTCGTAAAATTCCTTTGTTTTTCTGTGTCAAATCCAAAAACGTTTTAATTTTTTTTTTTGCGTTTTGGTCCTGATGGCAGATAATTTCGGATTAACGTAAAAAAGGATGATATCAAAGTAACTTCAATTATAGTTTAAAATAAATCAGCTTAAAATTGATAAAAAAATCGAAAAAAAAATGTTTACTGAAGAAATGGACAGTAGGTACTTATAGACAAAACCGATATTTTCGTCTTTTTGTATTTTTTTTAAGCTCGCATAATATGTTTAAGAAAAACAATCGTTTTAACCCTAAAACTGATCCAAATCACTTACACACTTATTGTAGTATTTAAAATACTTATTTCAGAACCTGAAAATAGATATATAACTAAAAAAAACAGAAAGCTGTTGTTTTTGCTAGTACTCTTTTCCACACCACCATTTAGGTAAAGTACAAGGAGCGTTTTTTTTAACGTGGTTTCCCCAATAGGCCTAATCCACGTTGAATTTTATAATTCTCAAACAACCAGCAACAAATTAAATCACAAATGTTCTGTCTGTCTTCAGTCACCGAGTCCAAACTTAAAACTATGTCAACGTTTGGCCAACAGTTTATGAGTCTAATATTGTAGAACATAATATAAAGCTTTTAAATCCTGTAATCCCTAATGGGTAAACCGGAGCGTGTCCACAATACACATATATTTCACAAATTTAAGTCGCGGGCATTGGAGCACGCGCCTGCCACCACAATCGGACACAAAACCGGACTATGGGCTGCTAATAAGAAATTCCAGATAGAAAATATAACTTTAATGTCGCAATTCGGTGTTTTTGATTTTGGATATTGACATCCGAAATTAAAGTTATTTTATCTCTTTAGTGTTTTTTATTTGGAAGTCGGTTTTAGTTTCATGTAAAAAAGATTTTTATTGTTCACTTTTTAAAGGTAAACCCTACAGGTAAATTGACATAGTTACCAAAATTGGTTGTTCGCTATTTGCCGTTAAAGGGCCGACGTCATCGTCCAAGTACGCAAAAAATACACCATCCAAGTTAAATAAAAACTGAATTAAACTTTTACGGGACCAAATTAATGGCGCATCGAACTAAAAAGATTCACAGAAATCGGATCAAACAGGTCGGATTAATCGGTGTACATACCTACACAAAAAAAATCCTATATACATATATGTTTAATATACCAACCGAATTGAGAACCTCCTCCTTTTTGGAAGTCGGTTAAAAACCCTACAACACTATGCTCGGGAATCGGTACAGAGAGTAAAGTCCCGCACACCTCCACTGGAAATGGGAGGATCCCCCTGCCAGACGGTTGTTGTGTCTAGTGGGCAACTGCCCGATAGGTGATATTCAGACTGTTGTATATGTTCAAATCGCACGGAGAACTTTGCTTGCGTTGTAGGACTTCGTTGTTAGTTCGTCGTAGATGGCGTTGCGGTTCTTTTTGTTGCCGTACAAATTTCGCTTCTTTGTTTTTCATGTGGCGGCATTGATGCCGCTACAAACCAAAGACTTCATGTTCAGTAGTAACGCTTGCGACTAACGAGGCAGTGGAGAATAAAAGAGTAATATTTAAAAAAAAAACGTGCCTCGTTATTCACAATCAATCCCTTCGTTGCATTTCTTAATTGAACTTCTACATTAAATTCGGCCCCCTGTGTTTAGGTCTCAACCCTCACGGAAAAATAACAATTCTGTTAAGATTATTCAATTTTATCTCGCATCTGCGACCCTTACAACGCAGCAAATCTGATGAAAAAGTGTACCTAGGGTCTCTATGCGGATTTTCCCTAAAAGCTGTAGCCCTAATGGAATTTATAGGATTACCTCTATAGCGCGACGTCGCAGCTTTTAAAAAATAATCCAATTGTGACCCCAATGCAGTTTTCCGTTCCATTAAGCGTACCTTTTAATCGAATCAATAAACACTACACGAATTTTCACTTGCACGAATTTTACTTTGGATGACCATTACTGGCCTGGCCAGCGAGATTAGGTACATTCGATGCTATTGGCTAGCCTGGCCAATAGCGTCGAATGTTATGTCACATAAAACTTTGTTAACAGGCTGAATAGCCAGTTCTCGTACTTAACATCAATTGAAATTCGAGTCGCAATATCATCTCAGCGACCACCAATTTCAGAAACTAATTAAAATGTAGGGAAATAAGAGGTGTTTAAGAGTCGGCGACTGCTATGCGTGTGCTCTTTAACATACGGGAATTGTACCTCTGAATCAACGTAATAAAATCTTTAAAGATGATGGCGCATTAATAAACTATTTTACTAAACCGTATTGGACTAAGATCCCTGAGCTGCCAGACCTCCCTTATTTTCTCACTAACAAAATGCGTGTGTTAGTTTGTACTTTTACATAAGCATACCTGCTAGCTTAGGCCGACGACGCCGTCGGCCGATTTCCAGGTATCAGGGGGGCCAGGGGCCACTCTCTTAGTCCGAAGTCCGTAGTTTTGGGCTTAGTTGCGGGCGTATTCTAGTCCGTATCACCTAACCACTAAGAATTAATGTCATTCATTCTTAGTTCGGGTTCGGAACTAATCGTAAGTCCGTAGGTGGTGGTTTAGAGAGTAGCCCCCCAGGTGCCAAAGCCATTAAATATTTTTTTTTTTTAGTCTAGGTTCTGATATTTATGTGTGTTTTACAGAATATTGTTCAATAATTAGTAATTAAATAATATTTTAACGGCTGTTTAGTTATTGTAATATAGTCTAAGAGCTGGTCGCCAAGGCTGAAATTTAGTTAATAGAATAGAAAGCTAAAGCCTGCCGGGATTTGGGAGGATTTGCATCCTTTGGATTTAGCTTTACACGGACTACCTCCTTGACTACTCAAATACCACGGTCCAAGCTAGCAGCTATGCGTATGTTAAAAGTACATAGTAACACTACTCTATCCCATATATTTATTTAGTGAGAAAATAAGGGAGGTCTAACAGCTCTGGGATCTCAGTCTATATGGGCGTTTAATAAACTTGATTTCATTTTCTGTCATAAGCTGATGTCTGACAACATTAAACATTACAGAAAAGCTTTCATATTTCATGGAAACAGGAAATACATTTTTTAAATTATACTAAGATGATTGATGATTCGATGTTTTAACATACCAACTGTTATGTATACACATTATGGAATGCAATAAAGTATTGAGTATTGAGTATTGAGTATTAAGTTCCTGCACTCTGACGAAGTTACATATTTATATGAACTTTTATCATTCTCGTCAAAGCTTGATGTTCGCGTTTTATGCTTTCCGACCTTTGATGGCAATTTTAATCCTTTAAAGGCTAAAGTAAAGTTATCCTTCGAGCAAAATGTCAACAAGCCGCTTCGCAATATCCTGAAAAGGAAATTAACAAGAATATTATAAATGGATGAAGTTACAAAATGTTAGGTCTCAAAAGCATCTCGTGAGTTTCTTACTTGGAAATCTAGAGCCATACACGGTATATATGTCACCGGAAAATTGCAGACTCCGTAAGATTGTAAAACATCTTTAGTATATTATAATTTCTCGATATATTATGAAAAAATCGTTTTGTATACAATAAATCCTATGCAAATTCAATCGTTTCAAATGTATCCGTGCCTTATTAAGTAAAAATAGTTTATAATTTCACGCGATATTTTACAATATTACGCCGTTTGCAATTTGCCGGTGACATATATATCATTGCTTTTCCTGTTCGTACCTACTATGAAACAACGTGTGTCGTGTTAAATCGGGTAAACCGATAAATCAAACGGCGTCTCGTTTGAACCCGATGCAGCTAAACATCAGTATTTTACGAAAAGAACTATATAAAAATAACATTGGAACTCTGCCCCCGGTTTCTGAAAGTACCCTACATTTGTAATCTAGACTTCCGTTAATAATTAATTCAAGTTTTTGTGATTTAGTTGATCCACCCACCAGAGAGACAGAAGAAAACAAGTCTGCGTAACTGCGTACGTTGTTTATACCAAGTGTAATGTACGAGACGTGGCTATATGTACTTTTTACAATTATAATAAAAAAATTAAAAAAATGTTTATCACCTTTTAAGCAAGAAGACGCTTGTGTTAGGTGACTCCGCTCTTCCACTTATAATTATAAAGAGAATGCAATTGAAAACAAAATAAAGAAAATACTCCCTGCCTGCGTCTGTGTTTCCGAACGCATACAACCCTAATCTCTTCAAAATTAGAGTGAACAGGCTTCTTCTGGGTAAGCTCGCTCCACCGTCGACTTTGTCTCTGTCATGTATGACCTAGACTACAGTCAAGAGTAAACCCATATTAAATAAAAAAATAAAATTAAAAAAAAGATGTTTTGTTTGTGTTGTGTGTGTGTGTGAGTGTGCGTGAGTGTGTGCAATAGTGTGAGTGTTTACGTTGTGTATGAGTTAAATTCGTTTACCTGTATGTATGTAGATATGAGTTTAAGTTTCAGTCAGGTTTAGGTCTAGGTTTAGGTTAACTCTGCGACAGTGTCTTGGGATCGGAGGAAGCCAGGAACATTTTTCCTCCGCTAGCCATTTCGTTGCTGCGGTCACATTTACTAATACAAAAATTAAGGAAACGATGTTACCATGGCCTCAATGTCGTCGTAGGTAGTCTTAAGCCATTCAGTCACAACTTATTTACAGTCACGGAGTTTCAGAGGATAGAGGTGTGAATTTTATTCAATAGGTTGTCTAAGTGGGAAGATTGCCTTGCATACTGCCTCTTAGCAAAAACAGATCTAACTGGGACAGTTGGGGCGACTAAGTAGCGTCTTCTGCTACTTATACTCGGCTTAAAGGGATCATACGGAAGGGGTTTGTGTTTTCTCAGGACTTCATCTTCTCGTTCTTCAACTATAAGAAGACAGTTACAAACGCGGGGCTCCTATTTCTGTCTGCAGGGTTTAAAGAAACTTAACGCAGAAATAGGAGCACCGCACAGATCCGTGGTCATAGTTAGGTTTGAGGTGGCCGAGAATATCAAAGCTAGTGTATTTCGCGATGCGGTTACACCAGAACCCGTCATGGTGTTTCTTCATTGCCACAACGCGCTATGTCCGTTTTCCTAAGTGCCACGTGAAATTCACGATAAGATCGTTTGAAAGAAAACTGTGTTTTTGCTTGAGTGTTTTCGATCTTTGAGCGTAACATATACTCGTAGATACATATAAAGATAGTTTTATTAGAGATATCTGCCGTAACACAATTAGCATTTCTGAACACTGGAATCTAATTAAGTTCGACTTATTGACGTTACAATGCCTGCAAATACCTAACAAAAAATCACATTGTAGTTACTTAAGCAGCTATGAATGTTGATTATTAATTATTGAACACTTAGATAGTAAACAAAACTTAATTGATATCCGACTAATTTAATTAGCAGACTCGTGTTGTACCAACTGATGAGAATATCTAATTTAGTTAAAAGCATAAGGAGGTTCGCTAGAGCATGACCCTGACGAAAGTAAAATCTTATAAAAAAATCTAATGTGGAAAATAGCTAGTAGACTGCACCCCCTTTTTATCAATTAATCTGTTCTTTAATGACCGGTCTCAATAATGTATATCTACCTTTAACCAACTGTCAAATTAGCTACCAACAGTAGCTGAAACGTCATATTTGCCTTTGTAACATGACGTTCCAGCTACTGTTGGCAGCTAATTTGACAGTTGGTCAAAGGTAGATACGTTATTGAGACCGGCCGTAAGTCCGTCTAAAGCTTGTCTGGTAGGGGTTGGGTTGACTGATTTATTTGTATTAGCATTTAACGTACTAGAACATGTACAAGTTACAACTAAATACTTAAACTACTAAACTATGTACAAATGCGTATAAAAACAAAATAAATCATATGGGCATCAAAAAATTCATACACATCGCTGTCAATGGCAAAAGTGCCCAGAGCACTGGCAGCATTGCCGCGTTGAATGGCAATACTGATTCTAATGTTAACTGATTGGTTTAATTTGTTGGTCTTAAGTGGTTATTGTGGACGAAAAGGTCGGGTCTGAGTGGTTGGCTACCGCAGTATATGCAGTATAAATTTTGAGTATCTACTGTATTAGTACTTAGACGGACGTACGGAGTACTTAGACGTAGTTACGTCTAAGTACTATTTCTACACCATTATTGTAAATTTATCTTATAGTTCGACTTTTAATTGTATTCAGTAACTTGACAGGGTGGAAGACAATTGTTAATAGTGTTTATCGTGTTTATAAAACAAGTTATTAAATTTAAAACAAATATTTGCATATAAGTACCAACTCTATCTTTTTTTTGTCAAAATCTGAACCCTTCAACTGTCAATGTTACAATTAAAAGTTGAACTATAGTTATAATTTTGTCTTCCCATGTTATGTTAATCGTTTAATATTGAGCTCTTGGTTTATACCATATAAGGCTTTTTAGGGGATTGGCGTTATGCTCAACAATATTGTATATAGACCAATATGTTGTGTCGATATGCAGGTCCGATTCCCGCACGTCCCTACAAAATATATTCGATCGGTCAATAGTCAGCTCTTCTAAGTCTAGCTATTTCCTAAAATTAAAAAAAACTATTTTTAAACAATACTAGGTACTAGCAACTCCGTACATACTCGATGTAAATCAACAACGAACTTGATTGAATAAATCTTCTACAATAGCCTCTGATGAACAAACTTCCTTTCGTTTACGAGCACATCCGTCGTCGCCTCGTGCTTGAGTCGTGGTTGCATCCAATTTCCGCACTATCACAAGCACTTGGATAAAATAAAAGACTCCTCAATTGCTTCACTGAAGCGAGAAAATGATTGGTTTGTTAATAAAAAATCGGAAATGACAACTGGGTCGACAATTTTAATTTAGAACCTGAATGAATTGCTTGTATCTTCAAGGTTAAGCAACGCTTGCCGAGGTTGGTCTGTGGATGGGTGACCATCTTAACATACCGAGACTCTTCCGTGACTCGGAAAGCACGTTAAGCCGTAAGTCCCGGCTGTTATTTGTAGATCTTTGGCAGTCGTTATGGATAGTCAGAAACCAGAAAATCTGACACCGGTCTTACCAAGGAGTACCGTGTTACCCTGTTAATGGGTTTTGGAGGTCTGGTAGGCAGCCGCTCCACGTAAAATACTGGTATTCAGCTGAATCCGGTTTGACTGGAAGCCGACCCCAATATAATTGGGACAAGGCTAAGCAGATGATGATGAGAATATACTTTTATAGGCGCATCGTGCTCATATATAATAAATAAATGAATGCACCTATACCAAATGCTATACTGTACCTACTTTTATTTGAAAGTAACTATGGAGTTTCTTGCCCGTTCTTCTCCATAAGAATCTACCTTTGTGAATGGACAGTAGAGTCACTTTATTGGTGACATGGTCTTTAATCTGTCAATGTTGACGTTCAAAAGTGCCTTTTAATGACCTAATTGAAATAAACGTTTTTACTTTTACTTTATCGGAATGCCAATTCTCGTACATAAGAAGCGTTCAAATTCAACTTGCATATCATCTCAGCGACAATAAATGTCTAAAGTAGGTACTTATAAGAAAATTAGAGATTTTATTGGCATTTTGTGACTGCAATGCGAATACGATCGCTTCTCAAAATAGGCTGACTAACAAAACAAAATACTTGATTTTCTTTTTTCTGAAGAACTTGAAAAACAAGTTAATTGGCAATTCATACCTGCTTGTAAACAATATTTTATTAGAAAATTTCGAGAATCGTATTCCCAAGTAATATTACTACCATGCCAGTAGGTATGTATGTTTGTAAATTAATAATGCTACAAGAGTTGAACAAAACAGTATTATAACAAAGCATAGACCTTAATTTTTGGAGGATGGAGTTTCTTGCACATTCTTCGCATCTTTTGCCTATTACATAGAGAGGTAAGGTCTAAGGACTATTGTGATAAAACACCAAAAAAATAACTAGATTTTTTTGACTGCCACATTAAATGAACAGGTAAATTATCCGGAACAAAAATTCTAAAAGCAAGTTTACAAGTTATGGTAGACACCAGATAAATGTACAATAACGGTCATTGACCCACACACATTTGTTGACTTTCTTAATATCAAAAACAGAAATAAAGAAATGTGTCCTGAATCTACTTCTGTCGTGATCATTTACGTTCACTAGTAATGAAAAACGATTCATAACTTATTGTTCGGATATCTACGAAGAGATATTAGGGAAAGGTCAATGTACTTTATTGCAAGTTTATCTGGCGCCTACCATAATGCTTAAAATCTACAGATGTTTATTGAAGAGTACCTAGTTTTGAGATATGCAAAATCCTCAATCACTTTTTCAAAGCTTATGTCTATGTAGTAGTTTTCATAGTGAAGTCGTTTTAACCCAAAGGTTGACTGGTACAGAATGCCTCTTTGCATTAGATAATTCCGCCCATGTATCACTATTGTACATAAAGTTTAAATTAATCAATGTCCAGAGTGTGGAAAAGAGGGGCCTGGTTCTTCGCGATAAGATCTACTCTTTGGGGCGTGCAACTGCAGCGCTGGAGGTAGGGGGCGGTGAGTGTGTTTTGGTGCAAAACATACTTGCTACAGTTACCGCTACCGCAGTGGAACTAGCTTTATCTATTTGACTGACAGACCTTGACAATTCAAAAGTGGCAGTAAATGTATCTACGTTCTCGTGGGTAACCTAATTTCAATGTTCACTCGAGTGACGCCGCAGGGCGTACATACTAGCACTTCATAATTATAAAATATACTACTTCTCACTCATTGAAACACTAAGTAGGTAGCTTCTTATTTCATTAATAATGCAAAAATAAAACACTGGCATAAAATAGGGAGCAAACATAATAAAATATATATATCCAATTTCTTATAAACTCTCCACTGTTCCCGGAATTCTAGCTTTTGGAGAATTTTATTAAAAACTTGTATAAAATCACCAGACTCGAATAAAAATACATACCTAATCTTAACAACTGTTGAACTGTGTCCTTATAAAATAAAAGCAAGTCTCGAGTAGAATGAATAAATAATTTAAGTAGGTATTTGAAAAAACTTTAAAAACAAGATTTTTTTTCTCGTACAATTTGATACCCATAGGTAAGTATCATGCCACATGCGAGTTTCTTGCAGGTAGAAACGCGGTCTTACCTCTTTTGACTATCAAACTTCTGAAAGAGAGAGAGAGCAGTACAAAACGGAGGTAGGGATCAATCAAGATATTATAATTATAAAATGATTTATCATCAATTCACATTTTAGTTTATCACTTACAAGCTTTTGCCCGCGACTTCGTACGCGAATATCCCGTTCCCATAGGAATTTCGTGAAATCTTGGTGCTCCCGACACTTCCCAAGGAACCTACATGCCAAATTTCAGCTTTCTACGACCAACAGTTTCGGCTGTGCGTTGTCCGTCAGTCACTCGGTCAGTCACTCAGTCTGTTAATAACGGAAGAATTTTATACATTAGGATGTGAATCGTAAATAATAATCATACCAGTAGGCCTATTACCATATACCATTACCATGCCATATATTATGGTCACAAAATGAATATAAATTTATTAACCGGTAATTAAATGCATCTTCATTTATATTATGAACGCCTATAACTCGATATACATATAGATGACGTTTGTGTATTATTTATCAGATACATTTTCACGGAACTCCATTCTTATATACTTTCGAGTTCAGTGATCAACTGTTAAAACTACCCAAACAAAAATTCATTAAGCTATAAAACTAAATGAATTTCACCCTTTTGACTGCACCCTCTAAAAACGCGAAATCAATTTAGCTTAGCTAATTGATTGACGTGGACTCCGCCAGAGAGCAGCACTTTTAATTACGCAACGCCGGAGTGGATTGCGCAGCAAGCAAATAGCGAAATAGTTTGTTTGTGTTATTTATGTAACTTTGATCATTTAGTTAAGAGGAAACGTCATGCTACATCTAAGTTTTCTGGAAACATACACACAACATTATGTTTGTGGACAACTCGAATATAATATTTGTTGCCTTCAGATTAATGCTACGATTCAAAGTATACTCGGTTTGTGCCACAGACGAAGTAATGGCGACATGCGATCTGTTGCTGCGAGAATCGAATTATCAACTCAAATAATATACCTAGCATTTGTTTGTCCAAGACAATTTTTGGTTTACTGTTTCCCGCGATTTCGCTCGCATACAACCTCCCAGTTACACCACCTCAGGGGTGGCGGGGCGTTTGTGATTTATCAGTGGATGGTATGTATTTGGCGTTTACATGTAGGTTAGTGGCACTTCAATGCAGTGTTTGCAAATTAAAATGTTGCTCCAACAAAAATATAAACAAAGTAAACCACGCTACGTGAACGTACCGAATATTTTTGTTTTGTTATTTTTGTAAAAGTTTTCCAAACTACCGGCATATAATGGGTCGTGGAACAGTGGTAACTCATACATACATGTAGCCTTTACTTGACAAATAACTTATTGGGTTCATCTTGTTGGATGTTTCTGATGATAACCACTTGAAGGTTATACTCGGATATGATCATGACGCGATAATTTTGTTTGGACTTTACCTGTTTTCTTCACCACTTATACATGAATGAACCTTGTAGGGCCTTAGCCATTTTTACCAGTCCCCATACCAATATACCTACATAATAAAAAATTGTATTTCAACTCTTGTCCAGACCAACTGAATAATATTTGGATAGTAAGGAATACAAGTTTATCGAAAGCCAAGTAAAAACTTCATTAAAATCAAGATAGCGGATCCGCTGCCGTCATAATTATTTTGAACAAACCAACTTCTCCATTTCGACCAGTGCACCTAAACTTTACCGGTAAGACTTGTATTTAGTAAACACATCCGCGGCCATTAACATACGATTAAAATCAATAATAACGCATGATTAACACATATGATTTGTGTTAATGTCTGTATATAGTAGTGGTCAGGTAGGAAGCGATTGTCTACAGTGATAGGCCCGGTCACCAACGGCCTTTGATGGATTCATAAAGGATTAGGTACTCGGTAGTCAGCCTTGCGCGTCTGTGCACCCCTTTATCCATCTTTGCACAAAGGAAATCAATGGGTCCGAGTTCAGTCGCACGGATTCCATTGCCATTAGGAACTGATTCGGCGTAACAATCAAGCTGAATGTTCTGTTACGGCTGAATTCAATAGCTTACCTCGATCACTGAAGATGCTTAGATGATAGGAAGGTATTAAAGGGATATGGCAAAGTCCCGAACCATGTTTCATATCTTACGCTGGATGATTTTTTAGGAAATGCAGAGAAACAAATTACTGCGTTCAATAGTTAACTTTATCGTCATCATATCAGTCGAAAAACGTCCACTGCTGGACATAGCCCCCCCCCCACCAAGTGTCGCTAAAACAACCGGTCCTGTGCGTCTCGCATCCATCGGCTACCCTCACCAGGTCATCGGCCTTCCAACGCTACTTCTTCCGATA
This sequence comes from Mamestra configurata, assembly GCA_002192655.3. Taxonomy (NCBI): domain Eukaryota; kingdom Metazoa; phylum Arthropoda; class Insecta; order Lepidoptera; family Noctuidae; genus Mamestra; species Mamestra configurata. Next base: position 127,661 of record NDFZ01004938.1, on the reverse strand, counting down.
CGCGGTCGCCACTCTCTAGAACTTTTCGGCCCCATCGACCATCTGTTCTGCGAGCAATGTGCCCTGCTCACTGCCACTTCAGTTTGGCGATCCTTCGGGCTATGTCGGTAACATTGGTACTCTTATTTTTTTTAAGGATGGGACGTTTCGTTTCCATAAGGCATCACTGGTTAACTTGCCTACTGCCAAATAAAGTCCACGGCCATTACACCACACTCATCACGGTAGAGAGTTTTTTTTATTTCTAGTTCACCCGAGGAAACCTATTTTAATCCCCAACGCAAAAACGACGGGCTGTTATAATTTGACCGATGATGAACCGATTTTGATTTTGTTTTTTTTTTGTTTGAAAGGTGAATTAGTTAAGCAATTAGTTTGCTAGTCCAATATTTATCAACTTCAATCTCAGTATCGATCAAAGTCAGCACAAGTTGCAGAAAAGATAGATGAAGAATACATGACACGAAAGGCGGACACAACGCGTTTTTAAGTTTTCCATAGAAAGTGAAAAATCACTCTCTCCTCTGAATTCTTTTATGAAAACTTTCTTAACTATGTTTGTAGACCTTGGTAACTTGCTTATGCGTAACTTCCTAGCAAGTTTAATTATACCGGTTCATTCTTTTCCAAGAATAGGGACTTGAAAGTTTGTATGAAGCAACTTGAAGAGTAAATGCTCTTAATATTAGCGTTTTCCATATTCGGTTAAATATAGAAAATCATTTCAATGACAATGTATATGTATAATTTCAGTGGCAATGTGTATAATTTCAGCGTCATCAATATTGAATTGGATTCAAATTTTTGAAGTTACGTGAATGGCCAAATCGGAAACCATGAAGAATAATGAAAAACACTGAAAGGAATCTCGAGGCCGATTTTGAAGGAAACTAAAACTACATCATAGGATTTTTGAAAAATCTGTATTCCTAGCCAGGAATCGAAAAGTTGATTATGAAAAAAACACACCCTGTACCATTACACCATCAGAAAGTAACACATGGCAAACTAGAGAAAAGAGCTCATTTTTAACAAAATAAGTTTTTAATTTTCAATAAAAACATCAACTGATAATATTTCAAAAATCTATGATGCCATTTTAGTTCTCAACTGGGCCCAAGAATCTGCATCATTGGTTTTAAAAAAATATTAGTTATGTTCGGGTTGGTAGGTTTAGTCAGAAATTTAAAAAGTAATGTGAGTGTTTGTCGCTACTCCACATAGTTTCGGATTTGGCCATCCACTCGCACTTGAAAAAATCAATCTGTATAATATATGTCAAAGTATTGCAGCATTCAAATTAAATTTCTTTAGAGTTATTTGTGGATCTTAATGAAATCACTCATCCGACGGAAACCGAGTTTTTTGTAGCTAACCTCAATGTGGAACTAAACGAACCCTATTTCTATTTGTTCGTTGCGGAAAAGCCTCTGCTAGAAACTGGCCGCGTTCTACTTTTATTTACAGAATTCTGCGTGTAAAAGTTTGTTTTGTTCAAGTTCCCGCGAATGCGGCTTTTAACAGAGCGAACTACTATTTTGTTTTGGAATATTGAATCTGCACGTTCTCTAAAAATGACGTGGGAAATACTATTTCTAAATAATTATAGAAGATTTTTTAATAGAAAAAAAGTTTCATATCGTCGGCTAGTAAAGACCATCGCTCAAGTCGCAAATTGGCGGGTTTTTACTTTTTAATGCCGTTGGATAAAGAACTCTTTGCTCAGATCGAACTGACAGGGTCACAGCTGGTGATCAACCAAACCTAGGCCAATGTTCAAATAATTGCCACAGCGCCCCAGAACATTGGCTACTCAAAATAATCAGTTTTATCGCTGTACTGTAAAGTTAGTCAAAATGACTTTAGCGGTGTTATCTATATAATTAAAAATGAATCGCTAAATATGTTGCTAAGCGCAAAACTCGAGAACGGCTGGACCAGTTTAACTAATTCATTTTTTGTTGTGTTTGTTATTGTCAGGAGAAGGTTCTTATGAAAGAAAATTTTGAAAAAACATTACATCCTGGCGGAGCCGGGGCGGTCCAATAATGACTCACACAATTCGTGATCCTTTATGTTGTACTTCTAAGCACTACTATACTAATGCTCTACTGTGATTGTTTGTTTCAGGCGCATTTCTCGTGATGTCGTACCCACACTTCCTGTTCGCTGACGTCAGGTACCGCGACGGTGTCATTGGGATGCGGCCGAATGAGGAAAATCATAAAATTTTCATTGATATCGAGCCGGTACGTAAAGTTCACATTTTACTTCAAATAGTATTAAAATTGTGACTTTTAAACGATATAAGGTCATAATAGAATTCGGATTACAATTGTATTATGTAGATTTCTGAACTTGAGTTCAAGACATCCAGCCAGAAGCAGGCTGAGGCGACATATGCAACTGGCTTTATTAACATGAGATCTTCGGATATGAGTCCACAAGTAGATTCACTATGTCATGCACTCAAGCCTATCCATTATAAGGCCATTCACCAATAATAAGGTCTACAGACATAACTGTTCTGCAATACATACAAATGTGAGTCCTATTAAACTAACTACAACAAATATTACAACGATAGCAGCCTCAAATAGAACTATACAACCTTTCAAGAGCGCCCTGATCTTGTATACATCTACCTAATTTAAAAACAAACAAGGTCGCGACCTTGTCCGTGAAATCGTAGAGGAAAAGGGGCTTGTCTGCGGATAAGGTGGCAGACAACGCCGCCGGGAGCAAGGGGTCCGCGACGTCGCCCCCTCTAATCCCGACGAGCTCACCCCGAAAACGATCGCGTCTACCTTGACCTACAAACGCTATTTCTGTTAAAAGGGAATCGATATGTTTCATTGTATACCTTGTTTTCATTCATATGTTTTCGTTTTATATAAATTAAATCACTGTCTATTTAATCGTACCTAGGCACTTTAATAAATGAGTCTCCGTTTTTTTTGCAATTACGTAGGCATTTCCGAGTATTGTTGTATCGGGAAAACAGGATGTGTTCTGTCGTAAACTTTTTGTACTTGCCAGAGAATCAGGATAATATGAGGTGGCAAAATTGCCCTCGTCTATAAGTAAGTATGTAGGTAGGCCCTTCGTAGAATTCCAAATGAGGGCTACGCATCGATTTTCATTTGCTTAAATTGTTGCCAAAAACGATCGGCGGCATATTTCAGATTCAGATTTTTTACTGTATTAATTGTTGTAATTTTGCTCAATGTTGTCATTGAAACGACGAAGATTTAATATTTTTTAAATTAACCAGTCTTTGATATTCATCAAGCCATATGAAATTGCAGTTTTAATTGAAAACGTATTCCTGTTTCATTTGCTCAAAATATTGTAAAAACCAAACGCATTGCGGTAATTAAAATGCTATCGATACTTTCCAAAGTGTACATATGTCTGACGGCTTTATGTTCCGAATACAGGGGTGATACGCCCCGTGGGCATGCTCCCCCTGACACCCTTGCAATTTAACCCATAGCAACCTGTTAATTAAGTTTTAAATATGTTTCTCGCTCCATTCCTGGCTTCCTGTGTTGTTCGAATCTCAATTATGTTCGCTAATAATAAAGGGAAGTGAACTTAGATGCAATTTAGTGACTTTCCTAAAGAGACGCTGTCAAAGTGAAGCGTTGCACGAGTGCTCAATTACGTTTATTAGGAACAGTAACTGTGGCCTGAAGCTGTCTTGAGTGCCACAAGATATTGTAACATAGAATCGTCTTTGAAATTAATCTACGAGACAAGCCCACTACAATATATGAGGTTGAAACCGCCGACCAACATTTTTGTTTTTGTTCAGCACGCAAGGTTCGCAGCGTGATGTTATCCTTAAGTACTAATCTTTTAAATGTGGAAGTTACTGTGTCTAGGCATCCTAGTCTTTGTTTGTTTCGCTTTCACGTCCAAACCAAGCCCTTTGAGAAGTAGGTACATAGGATATATTTTAATATGTAAATATAGGTATGAGTGAGACGATGAGTGAGTGGGATGAGATCCGACCTTTTCACGGGCAAAGCTGTTTACAGTAGTGTTTGTAGTAGTAACCTACATAGGTACCTCTCCAAAAACGGGGCTATCAAATGCAAAAGGAATTCTTCAAATGGTACTTTTCAGGAATTTGCTCGTTCAAACCAAATGCAAACTCATCAACTTTACTAGTAAGTATTAGTACCTGGATGACCGGTTTTTTTGGTAATATTAAAAAAAAAAACCTAGCTAGATCGATTGCATGATTGCAGATGATGCATACTAAATTTTATGAAAATCGTCGGAGCCGTTTCCGCGATTTAAAATATATATATATATATAAATACAAGAATTACTCGTTAAAAGGTATTCCTAGTCATCTTCTTAAATCCTGATAAGCATCGAATGCCTAATTCGGAGAAAAGTTGCAACTTAAAAATGTTGTGATCTTCATTAGCAGCCACATAGCCAGTCGCTATTCTAAGAAAAAAACGGATCCAAAGAGCGCCAGACAGTAATAGGTTCCGTAAACCGTTTATGGAAAATTAGTTTTTAAATAAACTTTTCTCAAAAACGTGAAAGCTAATTTTACGACACCTGAAGTATAATTTGAATGAATTTTATTTTCGAGTTCTGTTGCTTGGCTCAAAGACTATTGATAGCGGTTCTGCTGGATAGTGCCTAGTTAATTATGGGGACCGGGACTACAGGGATGGAATATGTCCCTCAGCGGTAGTCATTAGATTGGATTATCGCCGTGCGTACAGACGCCAGCACATCAAGCTACCCGAAGCTGTAAATTTATCCCAATCAACCTTGAACCTAATGCTTTAGCGATAAAATCTATTAAATAAATTTGACAGATTGTTGTATCTTGAAATCGTCGCAGACGATCTAAAAATAAGCAGTTGTGACTTTTGAGTAACCTTCAGTTTCTGAGTTGAGAATAAGCTGTTGAGACCGTTTCAAATTCTATATTAGCTCATGCTAATGTAGAATTTTAGAAGTGATGGAACATTGTAATTTTAGACGTAGTGAAATTTTCAAGTGGGTTCGGAAGGCCAAATCCAAAACAATGAGGAATAGCGAAAAAGCCTCAAAGGAGATTCGGGCCCGAATTAGAATAAAAATGCATATTCGGATTTTTCATAAATCAATATACTTAAAGGTGCTCCCCACTTGGAGCATTCGTTAATATAACGTTACAGAGTCGAACATTACATCAGTGAGAGAGGAGAACCGAGCATTTCAGTGTGCAACCTGCAATGTTACAGATTTGATTACATTCGTGAGGGATATTCTTGATGATACAATGTGTAAAATCGAATCTGAAATGTTACATTACAAGTGAATGCCCGTCAAGTCAAGGAGGCAGTACGAACTGTAATCTAATACTCAAAATCGAATCTTACAAAGTCACGACATACAATATCGGTGCGATCTACCCCGAAATTCTGAAATATTGGTAGTCACTGTAAAATATGTGTATGGTACGTTTCAAGAGATAGTGCGAACGGTGCATTTTTTATGTCACGAATAAATGTGACATGTTACGAGCCAATCAAAGTGGATCTTTTTCAAAAGAAATCTGCTTGATCCTGTACGTCCACACTTCCGTTTTTGTCACGCGTACTGGTCACAGCTTCGGTCACAGCCACGATCATGGAGTATTGGTGGATTGCATCCCCTCCTGCCTGCCCGCCCGTCACCGCCTGCCTCGCCGCGAGGTGGTCGCAACTCGCAACCCGCATTTGTTTGACAGTAAATTAGGCACCGGCCACGGTATTTTGTTGCGACTGCTGTCTACATTTGGTACCTACAAAACCGAATGACATTGTCACGTGCGTGGCGTGTGCTCATGCATAATTATTATCGTAGCAAGCCCCATGACGATTGCCAAGCAATTCGGTCCGGCGAAATGTCACAAATATGTAACCACCTTTACAGGCGAACGCTCCAAGTGAGGGAGCACCTTTATAAGAATAGCCAGAAATCGAACCCGGCTTTTGAAAAATACATTAACACACCGATTTCACTTCAGTGTAAAATTGGAAGGTAAAATTAAAAGACAAAGTGCAACAAACTTAAGGAAAATGTTGAATTTCAATAAACTGATTCATATTTTAAGTAGTCTTTGATTCATACATTATGAATATTTATTTTCCAAAAACCCAATGATGCAGTTTTAGTATTCATCAAAATCGAGTCCGAACTCATTTGAGTTTTTTCCGCGATTCCTCCTAGTTTCGGATTAAGTCATCCATGTCCACTTAAAAAAATCATCCTTTATAGAGATATTATTTTTTAGAATTCATCATACTTTGCATAAAAAGTATGGGTAATAATAGGTATCATAATAAAATAATATTTTTTCCAGATTTTATTTCACAACGTTCACGCCGTGATCTAGAACTATGCCAAATTACAGCTTCGCAGCTTCAATAGTCTTAGAGTAAAACCACGGACGGACGGACGGAATTGGAGTAACTACACATAAGGGTTCCTTGTTTTACTAAAGCCTTGGATACACGCTCAAGCTTATTTACACCAATTCTTGTTTGTGCTAGGCAAAACGGTATACCGTACTAAAAGGCTAGCACATCATGCAGTTTTTGATGATTTGCAAGATTGAGCGTATAGCCGAACATTAAGGAACCCTAAAAAAGAAATTCGGTCAACACTTCAGCCTCTTTAATCTGCAGTCCTATTTAGCTTGCTGGTAAATCCGCTACTGGGTCTGACGATGAATGTAATGATTCATTATTGCGTACGTCACTCAACTGAAACTAGCAGCTGCATTTTTCAAGGTACTGGAAGAACTAAATAGTAGTAGTTGAGACCTAGTACCTCCATGGTAATTACTAAAAAGACCTTCGCAGTCCCCGCTTGACGTTCACAAGTTATAACTTACTCGACACAGCGTCCTTGGAGAAAATATATTGCACCTGTTTTACGTATGGCCAGTTCAGATCGATACATCTACGTTTATGGAAAGTCTTTATTTAACTGGCTTGTTGCTACTAAATATTCAATGAAGTAATAGCAGCAGACTGGATCGTACTTGTAAGACCTTTTCGTTTCACGGTGGAGCATACGGTGGAGGTCGGCCCGGCTTGGGTTGAGCACCGCCGTGTCCTCATCGAGGTGATCAGCGGCGGCGACCTCTCGCGGCCGGCCCTAGTTAAACCATTGTTCCGAAGCGATTAGGCTTGGGAAGCGGTCACCTCCTTCTGCGAAGCAGTAATGCTAGCGAAGGAGGAGGCGGGCCGCGCAAGGGGGAGACGAGGCCTTCGCCCCAATCGTCGCTACAGAAGACGCCCCGGGCGTCGGGAGTAGCAGGGCGATCCCCGGCCACCGTAGGCGCGGGCCTGCGGACGGCGAGCGTTTGGTGGCTCGCTGTCCGATCACCACCAGGCCCGGGTCGATGGCGCATTGTGTTTCACGCGCGCCTCAAAGAGATGTCAGCATAGAAGACGGGACCCGCTAGGGCCAGAGCCAGGGTTGCGAAATTTGTTCGAAAGAGTCACCGCGGCCCTGGAACGCAAAGGGCTTTAGAAGGAACACGGATGGATTTTAGTCAGTAAGAGTCTGACACGCCCTTCCGCTCCACCCAGAGCGGAAGAAGTCATTTGATGATTTCCCATCCTTAAAAAAAAGGCCTTTTCGGTTCCCGTTTACGTTTTAGAAAAATGTTTTTCCATTTCTATTTAGTAGAACAGAATAGCAGGGCACTGTAATTAAGCGTATAGATTTCGATTTTCTCAATTTAGCTAACAGCTATAAGTAATTTCAGTTTCACAATTTCTAAGTATTTCATCTGTTAGGGTAACTATTTGACTACTGTTATAAATTAATAGATAGATACTTATTTTACGATTAGGTATAACTCTTTGAAAAGTACGATTTGTTACTTGCGAGTGACGTGTTAAGCTATCAATGCCGCATGTTGTCATCATGCATTTTAAAACGGAAATAACTCCGTATTTTTTTGAGACTAAACATTTTTACTGAGTCGTCTTTTCTTCAGGTTTTCAGAAACGTAATGAATTTCTTTTCATCAAAGGTTTCAGACAAGGGTTATGTTTGTAGTGTAAATTAATGTATTGAAAAAATAAACGAATAAAATAAAATGGAAATCAGCAACATCATTTCAGCCGAAAGACATTCTCGCTGGACAAAGGCACAGCCTCCTCCAAGCGTCGCCTCATCTTCTTATACTACTCGCATCCCGCAGACTGATTGATGCAAGACTGGTTTGGACATTAACTTGTTATCGTATTTCCAGAACACCGGCACTCCGATCAGGGGCGCCAAGCGCGCGCAGTTCAACATCTTCTCGAGGAATGTCAGGGGTATACCAAGCACAACGAATCTTCGCACTACGCTCGTTCCCATCCTTTGGGTCGATGAAGTAAGTATTCGTTATCACGAAAAATTTGGCTTTTTGTTCAGCTTTTATTTATACAACGTGTAACAGAACAAACGCAACACTTATTCAGGGGTCCCATAGTAAAAAAATATTATTTGTGAAAAAATCATTGAAGAACCTATTAGTTCTAATAAAGTTGTAGGAATCAGTTAAAAACACGTAAAGAGGTATTGCGTTTATTCTGTTACACGTTGTATATGCCACCGGAAAATGGCAAACGCCGTAAGGTTGTAAAATATCGCGTAAAGTTGTAATTCTCAGCATAACGAGAACAATTATAAAATACTTATCTAAGTATTATTACTTATTTAAAACGTAATGCAATGGTACAATGGCGGACTTAATGCCTTAAGCATTCTCTACCAGGCAATTAAAGGTGGTGTGGTACCTAAAGTCATAAAAAACACTAAGAATACACTGACAATTCAACTAGGTAACTAAAAACCAGACTCATACGAAAGTAATCTTGACTTTAGTAGAGGGTCTACAAATAACATCGCGCAAGCCAGGACGGCAACTTGTTGCTCCCCTTGAATAATTATTGAATTAGCCCGAACACAATGAATGGCTTGAACTTTCATTCACCGAGTAAGTGAATGAATGAACGGTCTCACATTGATGTTCAATAAAGTTCAATTGAGTTATATCAAAGAGGTTCATCTCGTTGGGCGCCTTGTGAATATTACATAGCTATACGCAGTAGTGGAGAATGATGTTATTTTCGCTCTTGGTTCAATAATTTAATTTGAATAAGTGAATCGTCGGTTGGACCGTGGCCTTGTTGAGAGATTTTAAAGTACGTTTAAAAACTCGCAATACTGCACCGTGTTCAGTCGAATTTTCACTTCTGGATTCTCCTCTGATCATTACTGTTTTTTATAGAGTAGGTTCAGACTTCTAAACTACCTAGGTACCCATTAACGAATTGCTTAATTTCGATTTCTAAATAAAGAACTTGAGGCTGGTTTCACAGCTGTTCGGGAGACCGTGCACGGGAGACCCTAGCGTGTAGCGCCCGCAGTGCTCTGAAACGAGGGTTCAGTACGATACGGTAATATACCGGTTATACGGATTCCACCCGGAGCGGTTCGCGTACATAGCAATCCGCGTCGCTGTGTAACAATGTTCTACCGCCTCACCTGTCTCTCCGTTCCAGGAGCCCGTACGGGCGGCCCGTACGGGTCCAAACCAGCTTTAACCATTTGAACGCCATTGTCACGTATACATGACAAGCAAGCACGTGCCCTGTACGCCAAACGTCACAAATAGGCGACAAAAAGTACGGCAAATTTGTGGCTTGGCGTCGGGGGCCCGCCGATGCGTTTATGCTCTGGCGTTCAAAAGGTTAAGTTGAATATTTGTCAAACTCTACTTTCGCTTGAAAACCTGTCAAACTACTTAACCCAAAATACTAAGATGTTAGGTAGGTACCAACTCCCAGCTAGATAAAAACCTAATGGCTCAGGCTTAGCATGCATTCTTTTTACGTGTTCCGAATCACCTCACGTAATACTACCCTCATGTTGTACCTATGGGGTTCGGGTTTCATGACCTAACTAACCAGCTGTTTTATTTCCAGGCCATCAATTTGCCTACAGAATTCGTCGAAGAACTGAGTGATCGGCTTCTAAGCAGTCTCCGTCTGATCGAAGTCTTCGTTCCAGTGATTATAGCTTTCTGTTGTGTGATACTGCTGTTGGGAATTACCCTTACTATTAGAGCTAAATATTTTTGAGCAACTCCTGCTTATAATATATCTTTATAAATATATAAAGGCACCTAGATGATAAATGTATTGATGTATGGATTTATTGATTAACGAATATATAATCGCTAGAAATTAAATAGAAAGAAGTAAAATATAACCTTAAGATATTCCGCTATTTTTGTTTTATTTTATACCCTGCCTAATCACTCTTATTATACCTACTAGTGGAGTGCCTTTAGCGCCTATGGTATGAAAACCTCGGAATCCAATTACCGTGACGGTTGATTATGACACCTGTTGGATTGCATTACTAATAAGGAATATGACAAAGTTTACCAATTAAAATTCGTTGCTTTTTATTTAGAAATTAATTATTATTATACGTGATCACGAAGTGAGCTGTCATTCCATCTTGATTAAATGGATTGACAGCTCACCCCGAGATCACTTCACCCAAGCCTTCACTTCGATATGTTTACAGAATCGACTGTCTCGCTTAATTAAATCGGCGGCGGTTAAAAAAGAAAATTTTGATATTTTGTAAAATATGATTACCTACCTAAATAATACGGGTTTCTTTAAAAGTTTTCTAGTTTAGTTTGTGTTTTGCCAGCATGTGTTTTCTTAATAATTTGGACTTATATATAATTTATATTAATTTGTTAATAAATTATAAATTTAGGTCAAATGGCATGGCATTTTCATGAACCCATAAAATAGCTTGATACCATTCTAAGACTCAAAATAGGGCGAAGTATAAAATGCATAGTGCATAAAATGCGTCTAGCGTTAACCTTTTGTCACGGGCCGCACTAATGTTACCACACTAATCGATCGATGATCGATTGATTGGTGTGGTAACATCCTTATTTAAAACTTTTAAACCAGAATTTGTCGGTCATTGGTTCAAAAGTTTTAAGGATATTACCACACTAATCGATCGCGACTGGCGACTGATTCCGACTAATTAGCGACAAAATTTAGGAGAAAACAGATCTTAGCTAGGTGCCCTAGCTTTTGATATTCAAATTGGGCCAAGCTGGGGAGACTTTCTCCAGATCGGCCACCTATAAACCCTTATAACTTTTGGACCAGTGACCAACAAATTCTGATATTTGGCGACAAATTTCAAGGTTATCAAAATTTAAACCCATGGTGGCTATGCCAGTGTCAGTCATACGAGGCGGCTCGATGCTCTGAGCCTTCAATAAGCCTTGCAGTGAGGTTCGAACTCACGATCCTAAGGTAGGTAGATGTGCAAGTCATTATGACTTGGGTATAATAATGACGTACCTACCTATCAATTGACAGTAATATAAGACTGATATTTGATTACCCATGTAAGCATAGCATTTGCATTGACCTTGGAGTCTGTTACCCCACACAGGTAACCTGCCTACTCTAGGTAGAAACTAAAGCCTTGCGTTAAGTCCCTAGGTGCTACCTAGATATTCAGTGTTTTATCTGTACGTGTTTGCTAGGTATATACAAAGTGTAACAGAATAAACGCAATATCTCCTAAGGGGTCATTGTACTCATCATTATAAACAACTTTTGAACAAGTCTGAAATCGCGAAAAAAAACAGCTGTTCAGTACATTTTGTCGAGTTATGCTTACAGAAATGTATGGGGAAGTTGATTGTGATCGCGTTTTCAGTGTTGATCCCATAATGAAAGTTGTCCATAATGATGAGTACAATGACCCTTTAAGAGGTATTGCGTTTATTCTGTTACACGTTGTATACTTAAAATCATCTTGGAACAAGCCGCGCGTTGAAGCAAGTCGTGCAGCGTCCCCGATGACCGCAGATATCGGCTGCCTTTGTTGTGCTCCGTCCGCCGCGACATCCAACTTGTTTTACTGAAGTCTGGACACTGCTGCCTGCACCTAGATGTGAGTAGGTAGCTACTAGCTAGGTTTTTAGCAGTGATTCCTTCAGAAGCTATTTAAACCAGTTTTGTTTTTTTCGGAGTGAACACGGTGACCAAGGAGGGTGGCCCGGTGACGAACGCGACTAGGTGGCCCCAGGCGTCGTCCTAAAACAAAGCTATAAACGCGTGAATACGCGTTTCGTCGCGTTCATTAGTTCGTCAAAACCGGAAGGCACCCTATGTCGGCGCGATCGGGTATTCCGTGAATGCAACGGTCAGTCGCTTTCTATTAGATAAACGCCGGAAGCGTCCGTCCATGGTTTGTCCAAGGACACAAAGATTTGTTGAAGCTATAATACCTCTAACCTAGGGGTTGCAGCCAAAAGACGTGAAGTCAGGTGCCCCAATTCAACACACCTTTAGTATTTGACCGATTCATCATTAGTCCAACCTCAAGACTTGCTATACTCAGATCTTGGAGCATATTTTGCAACTCGGCAGCAGTCGGTGCAAATAGGATATCATCAGCGAAACGAAGGGCAAAAATACTTTTTCTTGTTTGCGTCAGTACCTACTTATTCTGTAATCCTCATACTCGTTTTAACAGCATCTTTATAAGTGTACCTACTTGTAGGTGAGTTCATGAATAAGGGGAATGTTTGCTGATTGGTACTGACGCAATTGTATCAAAATCTGATTTATCTTCAAAGAATTAAGATAGAAGCTAGGGAAACAAATAATAGATTTAGACTCTTCCTGTGATACATTTATTTGTTAAAATATGACAACACAAATTGTAGCTCAATTTTAATAATGGGTAAATCCGCAAAGTGTCTGGAAATCACTGACATACTGACTAGTACTTATCGAATCTTTACTAACTATACGAATTTCAAATAAGATATTATCATAATATATGATTATTTACTTCTTCTATATTCTAACATTTATGAGATAAAAGATAGATTGTGAGTCTGGAGAGGGATATCCCAATTCCTATTCTAAGTGGATGTTCGTTCTACTTTCCACATCGGTTGTCCCTTTGCAATCTTGAGTACTAATTAGCAATGAAAAAATAAACTTTAAACATTGAGCTTTATTAAAAAAAAAAAACCTGATTCACAGTAACACGAAATACATACGAAACATTTTAAAATTAATTTCATGTGAATATATTGAAAAATTATAAGTCTTTACTCAAATACATTGGAAAATAAGATTACATCATTAGTGTGGCGAGGCTGATAATGCGGCTATTAGTCTTCCCATATTGGACTAGATAAAAAAAAACTAATGCATGAGATTTCTTTCACAAAAACTATGTAACACATTCGACTACTCAAAAATATCTAATGTATAAAAATAGTTAACAAATTAATTTACTCAACCCATAGATACACAAATCACTCAGACCGCGTTATCAGCCTCCTAAAGACCTTTTGACATAAGTAACAGAAATTCAGTCATTAAGACTAATTCACCACTGGACCCTAATGTACTGACCCACAATCTATAGTAATTTATTCATATAAATCGATTTAATCGCGATAACTGACCCAATAAAGCAAAATGCTGTTACAAATAATTACAATTGCTGCATCAGTCCAGTGCAACATTCAAAACAACTGCGCTAATGATTCAAATTAATTACTTCGGAAGAAAATATATAAAGTGAGTAAATGTACTGTGGGTCGACACATGACTAGGTCCATTTTCGAATAATTTCGTTAATAAAATAAATCTTAAAAGGAACAATTTAAACTGTATTATGCTTAATTTTTATTCGCATAATTCTACATTTGCTGACTAAAATTATTTCTTTTTTAAATAACAATAAAAGAACGAGGCATTTTTAGTCAATACACTATTATGAATATTCATGCAAATTGTTTTTCAGTATAATATAAGTACGATCATTTAACACATTTATTTTAAAACATACATATATTTTAAATTATTTTAGAACTATGTACAAGTATATTAGAAGTATATAAAGTATTCATATTTTCTCCGCTCGAGAAAAATAATAAAAATGCAAATAATAGCAACATTTAATAAAATTCTTAATCTTATTCTCTACTTTTACTTTTATATCCCAGAGACCTAACAAACACCTAGGGGGTTACCAGATTTTAATTTATTATGTGCCACAGCTAATAACAATATCAGAAAAGGTAGGTTTCAAGCAGTATATTTTAGAGAAAACAGGAGGGGTCTTCAATTTAATAAGAATTTTGAATTATGAAACACAAACAAGTACTACGTGTGTTACTGGAGTTCACCGGGAGATTAGTGTTTTTCCATCTCAAAGATTATTAACAGACCTTAGTGGACAAAATTGTTAATTGATACGAAAAATATACAACAGGCAACGCATATAAACTAAAAATGCCCACGCCATTGATGGTATGTGAGTGCAATAAATCGATTTAAAACAAATGTTCCACAAAATTTACTAATTTAGGGTTTGACAGGACATTGGCTCATTCAAAATTTAACTAATGCTTTAAACTATATTATTACAATATTTACAACATTAAGGGCCTGTTTCACGACCTCCAAATAGCCAGTAATCACCGAATAAATTCGAAAATGGAACATAATTTGTATGGAATTTTCTGCCAAGTAAATTAACGGATCATAATCGTAGGTGGTGAAACACGCCATAAAAGAAAAAAGTGAAGCCTGAAATGTCTGGTCAACTTTCGTTTTAAGACATGTAATAAAGAATATTATGTACAATATATTTACAAGATTAATATAATCTAATAAACTAAACTTACTCGACGAAATGACGTTTGTCGTCATTATTTCGTTTACGACCTTTTGCGTGTGCTAGCATCGTAACAAGTTTCTTGTGGCTGTCGCCGACGATCCAGCCGTGTTGCTGCACGTGCTCGGGCTCGTCGTCGCCCTCCGAGGACCAGTTGTAGTAGGCCGTGGTGCGCGGCCGCGGCTTGGCGCCGGAGGGGCCCAGAGGTACGTGCGCCGTCGACGTGGACGGCGCCGGCGCGTCGTACGGGTTCACGCTGCCCGCGTCGTCGGTGTCCCGCCGCGCTCGGCTCGCTCCAGCGTCACTGCCACTAGCTGTGTTACGACTACAACCAGCTAGCCTGCTTTCGACATCTAGCTTTTTAAATGAAATGTGCCGATTGTTTATACGTCGTGCATGGTGGCCTTCTCTCTTTTTCCCTTTCTTTCTACGAGCGGAGGTGAGCACCACCGACTCAGCGCTGTTAGGGCGCGGTGGGATGCCATCTGGCTCTGATTCTGAACTCCACGTCTCGGCCAACACGTTTTGTTTTCCTACGGTACATTTACGTCGCGCCCTTTGTCTAGCTACACCCATTTCATCGTATTGCTCGTAAGCATCAGCATTGTAATCATAACTAGTGCTGATGCCTTCATCTAGTTTGTTCGACGGTGACTTTTCTTTCTTTGAATCACGTTTCTTGATAGGTATGACGTCACTCTTTGTATGTGAAAGCTCGCTGTGTTTAACTGATGTATATTTTTGTGGCGCCTCATGCTTCTTGATTACCGTCGAGTCATATTTCTTCGGTGATAGGTCTTTAAAGTCTTTTGGCGAAATAACATCACGTTTTTTTGATGTACTAGGCCCATAATCGATTGCTTTTGATGTTGAAGGGCCGTAGTCTATTGGAGACGAGCTATCATAGTCTTTAGATAATGTCGGCTTAGGCGATGGACTTTTTAACTTTAGCGTTGGAGAAGAACCGCTGCTCGAAAGCGTGCGATTGTGTTTTTCATACTTGGAAGAGTGGGCGTGTTTTTTCGGGGTCACAAAATCATCATTCCTAGGCGACACGCCGATGCTATTCGTCATAGAAGAGCTTAGTTCTTGCCCCTCTTCTAGTAAGCTGTCAAACAATTGATCCAAATTAGCTTTTGGTTTTGCGGACTCTTTGATCTTTATACTTTTTTTATCAGTACGTACTGCATTGTGTTTAAATATTTTTCCCATTACAGCGTTTTTCTCGACCGCGTCTTTTCTTTTTAGAGGTGAAGTATTTTTCTTCAGGTCACAGCCAACCTTGCCGTTACTAAATTCAGATAAAAGGCTGTTTTCAGTTTCGTCGTCACTGCACACATAATCATCAGACATGTATACGAAGTCGTCACCATCAGAACCACTGTCACTAGAGTTGTCCGCATCGTCACCGCCTGGTTTAGATGTATTTGGCGCTTCCTTATAATTAATGCTTTTAAATCTTTCCATGAGTGTTGAAGGTCTAAACTCAAAAACTGCATCTTCATTATCCAGAAACTCATAAACATCCACTTCCTTCTGTGAAGTCGTGCCGTTACCGCTTTGCCGCTGACTGTCGAGCTTGCTACTTGTCTCGGAAACCTTTTCTTTCTTGTTTCTATTTCCCTTCTTTTTCTTTTTAGGTGAAGGTATCGAAGGGACGATTGCGGACATATTAATGTCGGATGTCGGTATGGAAACCTTAATTCCGTCAAATCCTTTCAAGGCACCTTTTGTAAGCACCTGGGAACTTTGACGAGTCTTTTTAGAATTTCTTCTGGCTTTTTTCCTTTCAGTTCTTTTGCGGCATTTGAAGCTGAAAAAAAAATATGCGTAAGAAAAAATATTATTAGTAGAAAATATGGTTAGTAGACCTGAAAACAATATTCGTCAAAATATTTTTTTTTTGTAAAGTGTCTCTTTTATCGTAGGGTCAAATATTGATATAATTATTTTACTATGATTTTTGAAGAGAGTCTTTTGTTGGAAAAAAACCTGTACATACTATTGTACCGATAACTTTCGATGCTGATACCAAACCCTGATAAGAATTGTTGTAATACGCAACAAATTAATGGCAATTCAACCGAATAGATTTGAATGACGCCTAACAATATAGATGATTAAAAACAATGTTTAAAAATGCTCATAAAATAAAAACAACTGAGCTAAACTGATTTGAATTTCAAGTAGAAGACCGCATCGAACTAATTGTTCTGCCGCGGGAAAACAACCATTAAATTACAGCGGTAACAGAATAAACGCAATACCTCTTAAGGGGTCATTGTGCTCGCGCTTTCGGGGTTGGTCCCCTAGTAAAAGTTGTTCATAATGATGAATACAATTACCCCTTAAGAATTATTGCGTTTATTCTGTTACCGCTGTAATTTAATGGTTGTTTTCCCGCGGCAGAACAATTGGCCATCAGTAGTACTATCGAAACATAAAGTTAAACTTAAAAAATATTTTTTTTTGTTTTTAAATAATTACTTACAAAAAAAAAAACATAAACTCGAAAGCGTGAGAAACAATAGTAACTCACAAGACGTGACGTAGGTGCTACGGGCAGAGCGGCGGCGCGCCGACAAAGTTAAAAGCGATTCATAAATGTTCGGAGCAAAATAAGCTCTCGCCGGTAGTAATACGGCATTAACTTGCCTGCAAGCACGAAGCGAGTTTGGCCCCGTGCATCGCGCGCAGCATCCTTTTATATTATACCTATCAGCTGGTTAATACGCGAAGGGCAACGACCGCGGCCGCTTTGTGCGAAACTATCGCGATGTATAACTATTGGTTCGAAGTCGATTGTTGATTATTAGATAAAGATGTCCGACATAAATATATTTTTCGATAAAATTTTACATTTTTATTCCATGCGTATTCCCTTTTCTTAAAATTATAAAAAAACTCGCCAAACAAGGTTGTAGGCAGAAACATACGAGAAGTGGAGTGTAAGGACTTACCTAGCGCTGGGTTCAATAACTGCTTGCGTTTGCTTCGCTGCCGCCGCCGCTGCTTGAGACCTACACTTCCTCTTTATCTTATCGAACTTGTCTTCAAACATGTCTATACTCTCGATTATATCTGGGTACATTTTCTCCTTCACTTCAGGTTGCTTCTTTGTTTTATCAGGGTTAGACACAGGGTGTGGGTCTGTATGCTGATAGCTACACTCACCCACTTTTGAACTAGGATAAACAATTTGCTCATCATCAATCTGATTTAGGTCCACATCGCTTACACTTCGTTGGTACAAAATTTTTGTTTTAAAAGATCCCTCATTTGCAGCTTCTTTAAGACCCGATATTAAATCTTTCTCCAAATTTTTCACCTCTTCACTTTCTAATATGGTTTTAGCTGTTATAGAATCTACGTCACCGTCGCCTTTAAGAGGTTTCTCTAGTAAATCGAATTCTTTGACTGTTGACTCTGAAAAATGATTAGTCACAGTATTGAAACCAGAAGGATCCGAGGTATTTATCTCATTTTTATTAGACTTGAGCAATTGACAACAATCTATAAACAATGCTTCATCTCGACTCAACCCCCTTTGAGCCAGCTGCTGCTTTCTAACTATCTTATTAACTTTTGCTAAAATTTTGTCTAATGACGGCAGTTTTATTTTTGCATGTTTTGAACCACCTTTCCTATTGGCGAACTTTTTGGTGAGTAGTTTAAGTCGATCGAGCTGTCGCTTATACGCAATAAGGTAATTAGGTTTTTCAATAAGGGGTATTGTTCTCATTTTTAATTCAATTTCAGATATCTTTGATGCATGTACTGAAGTCAATTGATGCCGCATAAAGCAATCTGCGCGCCGAAATTCTTTTTTGCATAGACGACAGAAGCAAGGTACTGTTTGAACGTATACTCTATTTTTTGAAGCTTTCGGAATTCTTTTAATAATTCTTTTATTTGAATATTGTTTCCTTGGCCTAGCGTCTCCGGATTTTTTATTTTCATTTTGAAGAGACCGCTTTTGCGTTCGTTTTTTAGAACCAAAATATGCATCATCACTTTCATTAGCTATAATATGGAATGTCTCAGATATTTTTTTGGAAGCCAATAAATTAGATTTACGAGGCTTTCTTTGTGAGAAGAAACCGAAGCTCTCCATAAATTTTTCAGATCGAAGTTCTTCGGCATCATTTGACGTACTAGATTTTGCGACATCATTAAAAGAAGCAAGAGTTCGTCTATTTCTTTTAAGATCTTTATTATCTTTGTTGCCTTTTACTTGCTTTCCATTGTTAACATTTCGCTTATTAGACAAAGTCTTACGAGATAGAAGTGATTTCTTTTCTTTTTCTTCTATATACTTCTTTAACGGTACATCACTTTTTGAAGAGTCGTCAGAATCAAACACATTATTTTTAGAGCAAGCTATTTTGTCAGTATACTTAAGACCACCAGTGGGTTTCGAAGACTTTTTGACTAGAGCCTGAGTTTTACTACAACTTTCAGGTTTACTGTTACTTTTAGATTTACAATAGTTTTGAATTTTCGAATTTGGGGTTTTCTTATTTGAAAGGTTTATTTTACTTCTAAATGAAACAGGTTTTTCGATCATATCATCCAAGTCAATGTCGTATGGATCATAGAAGTCAGTAGTCGATGATTTCACAATGACAGATTTAGAACGTGTTCTTCTTGCTGCTGGCATGTAGCAAGCAGTACGTTTTTCCGAAGATAAGGGGGCCTTTTGTTTACCTGTAGTATTAAGAATGCGGATATCATTTTTCTCTTCCAAGTTTTGTTCACTCTTATCCAAAAATTTAAGCTTCTTAGTTTTTATTATTTGAGTAGAAACGTTAGTAACCGTCAGGTCGTTGAGTTTTCTTTTCTCTCCAGAAGCAATACATTTTTCGTTTTTCGTACTAGAAAATAAGCTATCAGAAGTTGTTTCAAGATCTTTATTGGTACTGTTCCTAGACTCGATTTTATTTTCAGTAACAGTAACAGAAAACTTTTCTTTATCTTCTATAATGGTATGCGACTGATGTCGTATAGTATCAGAATTAACAGAACTTTCCGAATGTAATCTTATTTTAGAATTTTTCTTTAGCCTCTTTTTCTTACAAAGGCGTCTTAATTTTAACGATTTCTTCCGTTTCGTTCGTTTGCGTTTTCCAATGTTGCGAATTTGTTTTTGTTCTATTGCCAAATCATTCATTATAGGTGAAGTAGGACTCATCATTAAACTTTTATGGTTTGTCTGATTATTTTCCTCAACAGGACTGAGATCTTTTTCGGGCGTTGAATGAGCTTGTGGCCCGGCGTAAATTTCTTCATCCAGCATTAATTTCGAGAAAATTAGCTGTTTTTTAGTGAGTGGTGTCTTGTGTTCCGTAGAAGCGTCTGGTTCTTTTTCTATTTCATCTTCAGTTAATGTTGCGTTGTCCAGAATTGACGATTTTCCACGTCTGCTGCGGCGTAATGTAGTAATATTATTTTCGTCTGTTTCGGCACATTGTTCCATATCATTTGAAAGGTTAGTAGTTTCAAGATAAATTTTATCACTTTCAGTAACAACCACCTTTTTAATATTTAAATCTCCACTTGGTTGTAAATGATCTTTCACATCTACAACAGTACTGCTCCCTTTAGTGCTAATGTTCGTGTCTTTAGGAACACGTAATTCTGTTATACTTTTCTCATCGAGATCTTGGATTTCATTCCGACTTTGGTTGATATTTTTCGAAGAAATTGTCTTTTTTCCACTGTCCATTTTAATACGGGTCGAATCATCATTATTTATAGACGTAGTCGATAAATTCAATTTGGATTTATTTTTTTGCTTTTCTTCATGGGCTTCCAACATATCTTTATCATTCGATTTAAGTGAGACCAGGGTAGATTTAATCTCGTCTTCAATAACCTTTTTCACTGAATTAGTTTGCTGATTAGGTTTATCATTTACAGGTTGAAGATTTTCAATTTGCTGTTCAGCACCGTATGCGGTTTCTTTATCAATGATCTTGTCTAGAGTTCTAATGTTATCTGCAATTTGAACAACTTCGTTAATCATAAAACTACTTTTGTGAATCGTCTCTTGAAGTTTTTGATTATGAGGAATTAATTTCTTTCTGTTAGTAGTTTTTGTTGGTTGCTTCTCCTCTACCTCTGTTGTCATAGATTTTTCGAAGTGGGTTTTGTTGCCGTGTGATGTTTCTTTAATTTTATGTGCACTAGATAGAAGTTCTGGTTTGGTTTCAGGTTTATCGTTTGTAGCACTCGGCCCAATTGTTCTATCTTTGTTTAGATTATTTGTGGTTTCTTTAAGTACTGTATCTTCTTTTATTTCCTCGTCAAAAGTTACAGATTTTTTCATAGACAAATTGTCAATTTGTATTTTATTTTTCAGTTGATCACGATTTTTCACTATGACTGCAAGTGACAAATCGTCGTCAGAATCGTCATCGTCGAGTGTACTGTCATGATTAACTGTTTCTACAAGATTACCATCGGTGACGGTCGTATGTTCCGAAGTTATTCTGTCTACAACGTTGGTTTTACATGAACTTTGTCCATAATGTTTGGGTTCAATATTATCTTTTGATGGTACCTGAACTTCATCTATCAATACAAAGTTTTGCGATGATCCAGAATTGTGTGACCGATCAAGAACGTGAGTGTCTTGTTCCGAGATATATGATGTAACGTTTTTTGACTTCAGTATGGTATTGCCAATCAAGTCTATATCTTTTTTCATTAATATTTCATCTGTTGGTACTGCAGCATTTTGTAATTCATTATTGGTGAAGTTTTCTTGACGTAGTGTAGATCTTACGGGTACAACTGTGATGCATGGTGGTAGCCTAGAGATGACTGCTTTGTTTCTATTGTTCTGCTGAGTACTACTTATCTCAGCTTGTTGAATAGCCAATGAGATTTTCCACTGTAACAATTTGCTATCTTCCCCTTCAAAATTTTGAATTTGATCGATAATTGACGGATTCAATTCCACGGATGTTTGTGCTGCTGGTTCTTTATCATTTTCTTCAGGTAACTCTCTGTGATTTTCAATTTTACGCTCACTTGTAGCTTTGGTGAACTTTTGAAGTTCTTTACCAACTGGAGATCTTGTAGTAAAAGGAACTTCCGTTTCAATATTTGTCCGGTTCTGACTTGGGTTTTCCGCTGAAGATTTATTGCGTTCCGATGGTGTCTTAATGCGCACAGCTCTTAAACTTGCTGTCTTGTCATTGAGGGTCTTCTGTTTTGGTGCAGTAATTAAAGCGACGTAGTTTGTTATTTGTCGTGATGGATCACTTGGTAACTTTACTACATTTCTGATGGGTAAATTTTCTTCTTCAGTCAAATCTATAACATTGATTCCTACATTATTTTTTTCATTTTCAGTATTTTTTTCCGGCGTAGCAGATGAGCCAGGTTGAAAGTTCTCAAAGCTATTATTTTCACTTTCTAAGTCTTTTTCTTCTTTCATTTTAATAGCCACGACGGAAGGTTTTACGTCTTCTGAGTCATCAGTTTTTATAACAGCTGAGAGTGGCAGGAACAATGGGGGTGGTGTATTTGGTGGTAGTGGTGGAACGAAAGTTGATTGCGTTGGTGGCGAAGCGTGAAGGCGGGGCACGTCTTCTACTGGCGGTGACGGCGGCGGCGGTGGCGGTGGCAGCAGTGGTGGCGGCGGCGGCGGAGGCGGCAGCAGCGGCGGCGGCGGTGGCGGTGGCAGTAGCGGCGGCGGTGGTGGCGGAGGCAGCATAGTAAATTGCTGCAACGGAGGCGGTGGTACCCCCGGAGGAGCTTGATAAGTCGGTGATAGATACGATAAAGGGTGATTTTCATCCATGTTGAAAGAACCCATAAACTGTGGATAATTTGGAATAAATGCTAGTAAATCAGACATGTTTTGATTTACGCAGTAATTCCTAGGTTTAGTTGAAACATAATTAGGTAATACGTTTAACAGCTTGTCACGATTTACGGCAGGCAATGCTACCAAAGCATCTGCAATGTCTCGTGGCAGCATAGCGATCCTTCTAGCTGTGTCGGGATCTGGGGTTTCACTTGTTGCAGTGCTCGCATCAACTTTATTCACGACTATGTTTACCGCGTCAGTCTCACTATTTTCATCTGTTGTTTCTTCGGAAGCAATAGTTTGCATATGACTGTTTTCTACGGTGGGAGCCATTTGCGAACAACAGTTACTAACTATATAGTTCAAAGGTTCTCCTGAAGTTGTTTCAGCTAAAGTATAAACTGATGAGGTATTTGCGCTAATTGTAGCCGTAATATTGAGAAGAGTATTTGTCCGAGTTTCTGAATCTGAAGATTCATTTTTTGTGTCTGATATACTTGCAATAGCTAGTTCAGTGGAATCAGTAAATTCACTGCTTCCATTATTAAGCACAGTAGTAGCCATTACAGAATTTGCTAATGTATACACTGGTTGTACCTCAATATTAATTGGTGATGTATTCACAAGATTTGAGGTGCACAGAGCAAAAGTATTCGGCAATGGTTCTGTAGTTGATTGATTTTTTAAAGATGTAGCATTGAATACAGTGTCAGAAAACGTGCTCGTTACAACTGTTTCAAAATTGGTCTCATGTTGAGCAGCACTGAGGTCTGAGTTAGTTGAGAAAGTTGGTTCTATTCTCTGTAAAACCGTATCTGCTCTGCGAGTATGGTCTGTGGCAGGGATAATAATACTGTCTACAGAAATATTTGAATTTAACTGCTGTGAATTCTCATCATTGTATATTATTTTCGTTTCACTAGATGACAATTCCGTAATTGGAATCTTGATATCCTCTGTGCTCATGATATCAAGTAGGCTTTCTTCATCCGCTGTCAAATCTATTGAAACGCTAATTTCCGTCCCTTCTGGTATGTCATCTAAATCTGGAGTTGTAGCGTAATCACGCCGAAGGTCTGCAGATGAGCATGAAGCGTCATCCATTGTGTTTGAAAATTCTCGAGGTTCTCTTTCAGCTATAATTCCGCCAGGGAAGTCCTGGTAGCCATACGTTGCATTTTCCTCATTGCTTTCTGTTGATTCATTCCTGGGTAAAGCTCTAACTGACAACTTTTTTGGTCCAGGTATAACAGTCCAGTCGGTAGCATCATCAGAAACGTTCTTAGAATCAGAGATTGGGGATTCGGATTTAGTAGAAGATTTAATAGAATCAGACATTCGGATCGCAGCTTGGGCAGAAGAATTAATATTCTCTGGCATTTCGAACGTAGGTTGGATAGAAGAAGTAATATAATCGGACATTTGGAACACATTTGAGGTAGAAGTTTGAATAAGATCAGACTTTTGGAACGTAGTTCGGGTAGAAGATTTAATAGGACAAGACGATTGAGAAGATTTAACACGCAAATCTACACCGGGAACAGCTTCTTTATCAATTCTTTGGCGATCCTTCGCTCGACTTTTTTTTGAATAATTCAAAGAATCATAGTTGACAATTTCACAGTTACTCATTGTGGTACTGGTACTATCATTCACAGGCAAATCTGTCGTGCATTCCTGTGTAACTGTTCGTCCAACGGCAGATAAGTCCAACGGCCCGGATAAAGTGTCCAAGTTAGTACTGGCAACAAGATGTATGCCAGAAGGAATATTTATGTAATTATTCTTCATATAAAGTGTATCTAGTGCCTTCTGAGTTACATCTTGATCAGCGTGTAATGTAGGAGGCTTCAAAGTACTGCCGTGATACATATTTGCTATCATATTATGTATAATGTATTTATCTGAGTGAAGGTTAACATCCCTATATGTTGGCTGCTCCATTGATGGCTCTTCCTCAGGTAAAGAGTTATTCTGGTTCATCATTTCGATTATAGCATTCTGACGGGATTCATGTTCAGATAATTTCCTTCTATTTAAGGTCATTTGCTCATGTAGTAAACTTTTATCCTTAATCGACCTTTCTAATATCATTGCTTGTTCCTGGTATACTCTTTGTCGGTTCTGTTCATGGAGTATTTGTTGGTTGATAACCAACCATGCAGTACACAAATGACGCTGTTGACCTGCTGAATTTTTTTTGCCACATAATGCTTTACAGATCAAAGCACGATCATTTAACAGCGAAAGTGCATTTGGTGGCGGCTCATTTATAGAATACTGTTCATTTGAATGCCTTCGGGCGTTTGAAATTGTACGATTACTTGAATGCCTTGGTTCGAGTGCCTGTTCGCATAATGGCATCCCTTCGAATGAAGGTCCCAGTTCAAACGAAGGCCTCCGTTCAGATGATTGTTCCCCTTCTAATGAAGGCGTCCGCTCAGATGATGATCCCCGTTCAAATGAAGGCCTCCGTTCAGAAGAATTCTGACGTTCATGAGATTTGCGGCATTCGACAGATTGCCGTTGCTCGGCAAAGAGAAATTGTTGTTCAGCCAAATGACGTTGCTCGGCAGAAAATAGTGGCTCAGCAGAGAGCTGTAGTGGGCTGGAGAATTGTTGCTCAGCAGAAAACCTACGTTCCATGGGTTTCTCAACAGATGATCTCGAATCATTTGTAACGTTCTGTTCTTTGAAAATATTTTGATCTTGTTTCAATAAATGATCATTTGATGGTCTCCGTTCATGAGATGACCAATGTTCATTTGATTCTATGCGTTCAGAGGCAGATTTCTTTTCTTTGGAAGATCTTCGTGGTCTAACCTCCGGTGGTAGCATTTGTTCATTCAGTAAATGCTGATGAGCTATGTTTTCAGTAATGCTTATGTTGTCTGGATATATCCCCGGTTCTAGATATGACGTTTGTTGAGGATGCTGCCTGAGCTCAGGATACGTTCTTAGTTCTTGGGATAGCGACGGACTAGGCAGAACCTGAGATAAACTTTGATCACGGTATGTCTGTTCGAATGCCATCTGCTCAGGGTAAGCCCTAGGGTCAGGAAATATTCGTGGATCTGGGTAAATATTTTGGCTAATATGAGGTCTCATTCCTAAGAACGGGGCCCTATTTTCGAGAAGCAGCCTATTTTCCGGAAAAGAGCTTTGTGCTGGATAAGCGTATGAACTGGGAACTCGGAACCTCTGCTCTGCTTGTATTAATGGTACTGGTAACTTATGTTCTGCATGTGGTCTAAATTCCGATGGTGCATTTCTTTGATCTTGGTGTGAACTCTGTTCAGAATTTGTTGTTATTCCTGTCGAGCGTTCGTCAATTTTCTTCTGATCCTCGAGGATGTTTTGCTGTTCAATTTTTTGATTTTCAACTGTCCTCTGATCCTCCAGAACATTTTGCTCAGCGACTCTTTGCAGTCCAATTTTCCTCTGATCTTCCAGAGCTTGATGCTCAGCGACCCTTTGCAGTTCAATTTTCCTCTGATCTTCCAGAGCTTGCTGCTCAGCGGCCCTTTGCAGTTCAATTTTCCTCTGATCTTCCAGAGCTTGCTGCTCAGCGACCCTTTGCAGTTCAATTTTCCTCTGATCTTCCAGAGCTTGCTGCTCAGCGACTCTTTGCAGTTCAATTTTCCTCTGATCTTCCAGAGCTTGCTGCTCAGCGACTCTTTGCAGTCCAATGTTCGTCTGATCTTCCAGAGCTTGCTGCTCAGCGACCCTTTGCTGTTCGATTTTCCTCTGATCGTCCAGAGCTGTTTGCTCAGCGACTCTTTGCTCTTCAATTTTCTTCTCATCCTCCAATGCTTTTCGTTCAGCGACTCTTTCCTGTTCAATTTTCCTCTGATCCTCTTGTACTTTCTGCTCAGCGACTCTTTGCTGTTCTATTTTCCTCTGATCCTCTAGAGCTTTTTGCTCAGCGACTCTTTGCTGTTCAAGTTTCCTCCGATCCTCCAAAGCCTTTTGCTCAGCGACTCTTTGCAATTCAATTTTCCTCTGATCTTCCAGAGCTTGCTGCTCAGCGACCCTTTGCTGTTCGATTTTCCTCTGATCCTCCAAAGCTTTTTGCTCAGCGACTCTTTGCTCTTCAATTTTCCTCTGATCCTCTAATGCTTTTCGTTCAGCGACTCTTTCCTGTTCAATTTTCCTCTGATCCTCTAGTACTTGCTGCTCAGCGACTCTTTGCTGTTCTATTTTCCTCTGATCCTCCAAAGCATTTTGCTCAGCGACTCTTTGCTGTTCAATTCTTCTGTGATTCTCAAGTACGTTTTGTCCAACGATCCTTTGCTGTTCAATATTCCAATGACTTTCAAGTAGTCGTAGATCAGCGGCCGCTCTTTGTTTCCTCTGTTCCTCAAATTTTCTTTGTTCAATGGCTGATATTCTATGTCCCTCAATTTGCCTCTGACTTTCAATGAATTTGTCAACTGCTAATCTTTGTTGTTCCAATAATGAAGTCGACTCAATCCCTAAAGGTTGTTGATAGGATTTGTTCTCGATTAGTTGACCCCCTGACATGTTGTATGTATGATGATATTCAGCTCTTTCAGGGTTCTTCATCTGATGTGTATCAGTTGCAATGTTCATAGTTTGTTTGCGTTTTTTATTTTTATCGCTGTCTGGACTTATCATCAAATTGGAATATTGATCGTGATATGGGTGCACTTGAAGAGGATTGCTTCCAAGAGGCGGTTGGGGGATCATTTCAAGTGGAGATAATCCATAAACATTTTGCTGCAACATAGGTTGAGTATTTAATCTAGACGTGAGACGAGTCGACTTTCGTTTTGCAGGAGTTCTTTTAGGTTGGGCAGTGGTGGCCGGAGACTTTCTTTGTCCTCTATTATTAACACCACTCTCTAGAGGTGGCGTAGTTTGATTTTCTGTCAACAAAGGCAGGCCGTGAGAAACTTGATCAAGGGCCATATTGTGTGCCATAAACGCTAATCCTCTATCAAGGGGTATCACAGAACGCGAAAAGACTTCTGCAGGCTTTGGATCTATTTTAGGGTCAAATGTACTCGGCAGAAAGAATCCGGAGTTTGGATCAATGGGATTTACACTTTTATACTGAGCAGCAGCTAGCTGTGCTTGATGAGCACTTGCGTAAGCTGCATATTGGGACATCTGAAATTCTGGACTAATTGGTGAATAAACAGACGAATGCGGATGCGTCAGTGAATGCAGAGCCAGATGCTCAGCTGCAGACATAGGTAAATGTGGATTAAAGTGTGCAGCCGGCTTTGAAACTGTATGTTTATTTGGATTTGCAGTTATATTTGCAATTTGATGTGCAAATGGAGTTGGGCGATGCTCTGGCTGAACAGATCGTAGAACATCTAGATTCAGAGCTGGAGCTCTCGTCTGGGCCGTTGTATGAGGAGTTATACGCGCATCAAACGGGGGAGCTATACGCGCATCAAAGGGAACAGCTAGAAGGTTTCCCGTCTGGATAACTGGATGAACAGTCTCCACGGCTAGACTTACATCAGTCTCCATAACTTGACTAGCATCAGTCTCCACAGCTGGACTAGCATCGGTTTTATCATTTGGAGAAGCTTCTGTCCTACTAGCCGGGGTAGCTTCCGTATTACTAGCTGGAGTAGCTAATGTCTTGCCAGCTGGAGTAGCTTTTGTATTATGAGCTAGAATAGCTTCTGTTTTATGAGATATTTGAAGTGCTGTACAATCATTCGTCTGAACAATTTTCTGAACACCAGGTTGGGAAATATGTTGGGTAACCTGCTGGAAAGCCGGTTCAGCGAGACAAGCAGCTTCGTGGGCAGGCCTCTTAGTGACTAAATGAGAAGTCGGGCCAGCTTCTGAACCTGCACATTCAGCAGATTCATTTTCATTAGTGTCAAAATTAACAGGTGGGTCTTCGAGCTTGTTTTTCAACATAGCTATGCAATCATTCAACCCTTTCCCTTTTCTTGTTTTGCTATTTTTATTTTTTTGAGGGTCTATAGGAACTTTTTGATTGCATGGTAAAGGTGGTTTATCTAATCTTGAATCTGCAGCTTCGTTTTCAAATAACTCTGCCTGTCGCGTAGGTAAGTGCTGGTCGTCTTGTTGGTCTGAAGACTGGGATTGAAGGGACTTGTCTTTAGTTTTGGAGTCCGACGTCAAAGCTGCTTTTGAATGTCTAACTCGTTCATTTTCGTTAGGGGTGTCACTTTCAAATTTATCTTTGTCGTCTCCACTATTTTCTTTCGAACCTTGGTCGCGTCCTCGATCATTGTTTCTATGGTTGTCATTACTTTGATTGTTATTTTCCCGATTGTTGTATCCTCGATCATAGTTTCGCCGATTGTTGTTACCCCGATCGTAACGGTCATTGTTTCCGCGGTAGCTATTCCCTCGATTATTGTTTCCCCGGTTATAATTTCCTCCACGACTAGTATGCTGCCTAGAAGTATACTGACTATTATTAACGTCAATTTTTTTTGGTGCATTGTTTTTCGGCAATTCATCATTTGGCGAATAACCAATTGCATCTACAGTGTCCAGATCAGGCACTTTAGCAATACTAATATTTTTAATCTGAATTTTTCTTTTCGCTCGGTTTAGTACAGTTTTTCTTTTGATAGTATCAGAATGACGGGTATTTTTACTATCAGTTGGTCTTCTTGTAGGCTTTAGAGGTTTGTTGTCCTCATCGTCCTGATTTGGTACACTTTTGTTTTCTTCCTCTCTCGGAGGAATATTTACAGAATTAGTAGAATTGTTTAGATCTTTTATAGACCGCAGCTTACGACTTTTGGAATCATCTGAGGAGCGGTGTTTCAACAAAAGCTTGCCTCTTTGTTTCTCAAGTTTTCTTCTTGGTCGTAAACTATGATTCATGGGATTAACCACAACGCGGTGACGTTTAGCAGGTAAGTCGGCAATCATTTTGCGTATTGTTTCAGCTAGAACAAAATAAATAATTATTACTTATACTTATACAAGTACAGAATAGGAAATAATTTTACACATGAAAAGTAACTTACCATCGCCAACTTCGCTTCTTATTTTTTGTCTAGGTCTCATGTGGTTATTTTGTTTGTGCCGATTCCTCAGATCTTTTCGTATTTTCCTTCTTATCACGTTGTCTGGTAGACGTGGACGTCTTCTGCGCACACCGAAGGGTCGATACCGGCACTTCCTGCGTACGGCTGGCGTATCGCCTGCGCAATCTAACATGTGTTGATGCAATTCCTTTAATGTAACAGACTTTTTACATTTTGTGCAATCTCTGATCCCTCGTAGAGGTCTGGTTCTGTTGAATACCTGGCTCGGAGGAACGTACAAATGTTTCAAAATGTCAGCATTTAATAGTGGTTCTCCAACAATTTCATAGTGCTGTACTTGTGCATTAGGATGCTGAATCGAAATATGCGACGAGAGTGCTCTCGAGTCTCTAGTTTGAGCGCCGCATGCGCAACAAACGTAGCACCTAGGCCTGACCCACTCTCCACTTAGAACAGCAGGTTGTAAGTTATAGGTTGGCTCTGACGGTGCTAACCCCAAATAACTAGGGAAGTCAAGTCCATCTCTGAATGAAGGAGGATTGTTCGAATAGGTTACCATCTGCGTCGAAGAAGTAGTAGGTATTTCTCTACTTTCTAGGATGTCCTTCAGTTCTTTATCGATCATGCTCTGTTTTTCAGTCTTCTTTTCTACATGGGAAATATTGTATTTATTTTCGAATTTCTTCCGCATGCTCAACTGGGTCCATATATCTAGACTCGAAACTAACGTAATAATGCAGTTGTTGGCATGAGAGTCACGCTTGATTTGATCTGCATTCATAAGGCTTTTATCACTTTCAGGGCTGTCCCATTTCCATTTGTGTTTAGGCGCAATACTTCTTGGCATATAGCTGTCAAACATGTTGCGTGAATATTGCTGGCAAGCCAAGAGTATTGGGAAACCTTCTGCAGTATTAATAACCACACTATTTTTTGCTTTCCTCGTCTTAATTGTGTTTTCCAAGTCCGGATTAAAGTTGAACGAGCCATCAAGACATTTTGCTAGATTTTCGGCGACATTACTTGCCACTTTGGAGTAAAAGCTCGTCTCAAAACACTTTTCAAATTTTTGGGTCGAATCGTCACTTGTTTTGAACCAGTCTCTTCGAGTGGATTCACCTGTCCTTGGCGAACGGTGCACAACGCCCAATCTAGAGAGAATCTGGTCGGCGTCGGTGTTGTGAAACGAAAAATTGGGGGGAATTCGTTTGTTCCATTGTATGTCGTCTAAAACGATAACTGCATTCTTTTCTATCACAGTACTATTCGCTAAAGACTTGCTGGGCGGCAAAATTAAATTCGTTGTTATGTTATCCTCAATGTCAGCTTCATCGTGTATTTGAGACGGTTTAAGTTCACATGATATAACAATACCATTAAATCCATGGCTTTCAATATATTCCTTTTCGCTTTGGAAATCGTCTTTTCTTTCGATGTTAAGATTTTTTTGAGTTTTCTTCGACGCAGATGAAGATTTTTGGCGTAATTTGCTGCGGTATGGTTTTTGCCTCTCGCAATTATTTAGCTTGTGTTCGGCAAGTTCCGAAGTAGAGGAAAATCGAGTTTGACAGTCAAGACACGCGAAATATTGGTTTGGATGACTATCCACCATATGACGAATAATGTCCCCATGTCCAGCTTCAGTGTGATTGCAAAAAAGACATGTAATGAAAAAGTCTTGTTTTGAAATAGACAAATGTATACGCCGCGCATGCTTAGACACTGTCTGCTTAGAGGCAAATTTTCTATCGCAGTAGGGGCATAGAAGTTGTGGAAGAGAATCAGGCTTGATAGTGAGATCTTCTGGTTTATTAGGCGACGCTCTGGATGGGGTACTTGTCCTCTTGGGTCTGTCCTGAGCGATCCTGCCTTCAGTTTTCTTGGTACTTTTCGATTGTGGACTGGTGGTCCTCCTTCGCGGTCTCAGTCTTGCATTCAAACCAGACAACGGCTCATCTTCGCTTGAATTCATGATGACTAAATCTTGCCTAAAACAAATGAAACATTTAAATTTAAGTATTCGATGTTAATTGATTCCTGCAAAATGTGTATATTTAAGATCAACAGACAGGAGCTACTAGCGGCCAGTTTTGTTTTGTTAGGTAGGTAGTATAAGTATGTGCTAAAGAAAAGATAATCCTAAAAATCTGTAAAAACACGACGCGACTTCGACAATCGGATGACGACATTCGCGCGTGTCTTCATTGATCATGATCATTAGCTAGACCAGCGCAGCATATTGCGTGTTCACGTGTGCTTGTGGCTTATACAGAATGATTGGAACCTCGAGCTTATCCTGGAATGAAGGTGAATTACATTAGGGCTTATAAAGATTGCCCAAGTATTTATGCAATCTAATTTTGCTCCATTTGTTTTGTCTCATGCTACATGGGACGGGATCGCGTATGTGTATCATCACAACCAAGTTTTTTCTTGTTTTTATTTTATTTTTGGTACCACAATCACTGTTCGTACAGTAATATTTTAATATTTCTATGATATAAAAATAACTAACATTTTAGAAACACTCAGGTAAGTCGAATTTCCAATCATGTTTTGTATGTGTGTCAGTATTTCTTAAAATAATTGTTGACTGTAAGGGCCCAACGAGCGTAATTTTTTGTGTTGTGAGTCACGTAAAATGAGTCGCAAAATAGACGTTGCATTCGGCAAAGGACTTTAGTATGACTGAAGTCCTTTTGTGCCACACGGCGCACAGTGGGTCGAATCTATGATTTTAGTGACTTAGGGACCATTCATCTCAAGAATCATCTCATAATTGCTCTGATGTTTGTTTTCCTAAAGTTTATACTTTGGGTGGCAAAATGTATTTTATTATTTTATTGTATGGAGCGGATCAAATTTAATTTAATTCCTGCTAAGTAGCGTGTGATCCCACTTTGATAATATATTAATAAATTTAGGGATCGGATGACCGTGTGTGAGTTGTCCCAAGATATTATTATTATATTATTATTTAAAAGGTCTCTAATTATCTTAAAAACTAATATATACATTATTTAAAAATGTGGATCTATGAATTTCAATTTGTTTGTTTAATCACTGTATTTTGCTTAACCTTTTACTTTATAAAAAACAGTGTTTTTCAGTTTTAGCCATTACGGTAATTAACATATGGATAATTAGTTAATGAGAGTAGTAGAAAAAATTGTAAACATTTGTTTGTCACTGGAAGTAAAAATTACCATATTTATTATAATTAGCACCTTCGGTGCAACACTGTCACTATTGCATTTTTTCGATAAATTAACTAAATATGACATTGAAGTATTTTTGCGCTTGGTACAATAGCGTCACTGATATAGTACTGTTAGTTTAAATGTGCCTTTAGTCGTCACAACGTGGCGTAAGCGTAGTACGGTTTTGTAGGGTAACATAAACGACACCAAATATTTAAACGTTTCTCATGAAAAAATGCGTTTTTGCAAAAGTGACAGTGTTGCACTGGAAATATGATATATTAACTAGTGTTCGTTTATTCGTACTACTACTATCATCTAGTGATTGTGTGTTTCCCTTTTTGTTATAATGGAGAGTGTAGTTAACAATTTAGATTTATTTATGATTTTAAGAGAGCAGCTGAAGTCGCCGTCTGATAGTAAAAAACTCTTTGAACTCCAAAAAAATTCTGTACGCGCTTTTGTTCTAATTTAAGTGCAAGATGGGAACGAAGTAGTCGCACGAAAAAATGGTGATTGGTTAGAACGTGCAATAAACTTCCCCGAAGGAGTGGTACCTGAAGCTGTGAACACTGAACAGGAAAGGCACGAGATTTGTAATACTGAAGTTGTTGAAAATCTACCACCATCTACTTCAGAAGCTTCGACATCTCCATTTACACCTGTAACACCTTTCGAAGAATTGGGCTCCAGTTAAAAAAGAAGACGCGTTGAACAAATTAACCAATCGCTTTCGTTATCCCCGAATGAACTGAAAGCTGCTACAATTTTAGTTTAAGAAACACTGGAAATGAGGAAGTAGTAAAAGTCACTTGCTTAAAGAGAAAAAAACGAAGAAATGTTACAGTACGGAATGTCATCTTTACATGCCAGTCAACATGCCTTGATAAGATGCATGGAGAGCTTACTACTTCATATCGGTAAATATAATTTTATTACTTCATATTTTTTTCATGTTATGTAGTTTCCTGTGAGATTATTTTTAAGTGACATTTCTTTTTATTTGCAGCTTCTCGTTTGAACTTCAAAAAATGGAGTTGCAAGGGGCGATGAAAAAGAAAAAATGACACTCGGCAAGCGTTTAAGACAGAATTCGGTTTACTTATCGATGTAGTCAAGCAAGGAGTAGGCATAACCAATGATGGCAATACTGCTAGAAGATTTTTCAGGGATTAAGAAACAACAGCCCACATAACAGGAATACGTAAAGATTTAATAGAACGGTTTCACGTGATTCTTCACATATGGAGAGCGCGTGGACTTTTCTAAGTTTTTCGAATTTTGTAGAGATACTGCAGAATTATATATTAACTTGTATTCCTTGTATTATATGCC
The DNA here is from genome assembly GCA_002192655.3 of Mamestra configurata. Lineage (NCBI taxonomy): Eukaryota > Metazoa > Arthropoda > Insecta > Lepidoptera > Noctuidae > Mamestra > Mamestra configurata. The sequence continues at coordinate 93,522 of NDFZ01004938.1, read as the reverse complement.
TTTCAGAATACTTACATTGTTGGTACATGGGAGTGATATAATTAAGCACTTTAATACCTATAGGTAAACTGTTGGAAGAGGCGAGAGAATCATTCTAGAAAGGTAAGAGGATGAGGATGTTTTACACAATCTTCTTATGTTCTGATCCAAAGATCACAATTTAGACCTCAATTGGTGAAACAAAATATAATTAGAGCTTCACAGAATCCAATATAGATTTTATTGATGTAGATAATTTACAAGATAGTCATAGCAATAGTGAATAAGATTTTTGGTAGATTGTACGTTTCTTGTCTTTTTTTTTAAGTTTGTATGTTATGACTGAAAGGAAATAGTAAAATTTTGGTGTTGTATATAGTTACTTAGTTTTTACCTTCCTTTAATAATTTGTATTAGTATGTATCTTGACTTACTATTCAGTATTAAATCTAACTCAAAATAACATTATATTGGCTCATTAATCAAACAAATAGAAATTCATAGATCCACATTTTTAAATAATGTATATATTAGTAAATTTAAGCTAATTAGAGACCTTTTGAATGTATTGTTGTTACTTGTTAAGTAATTATGTGTATTATTACGTGCTTTTACTTACTATTCCTTATCAAATTTAAGTTAAATAACTTACTAAAATGTGCGAGTCGAACTCGCGAACGAAGGGTTCCGTACCATTATCTATAAAAACGGCAAAAAACATGTTTGTTGTATGGGAGCCCCCTTAAATATAACAAATTAAGATAAATAGGGGTGAAAGCGGAAATGAGCATATTGTATAAAAACTTTATTACAACAAAATACAACAGACTTCCAATTTAAAAACACTACAAAGTATAAAATAACTTTAATTTTAAGTATAAAATAACTTTAATTCCGAAATTAAAGTTCTTTTATACTTTGTAGTGTTATATAATTGGAAGTCGGTTGTATTTTTTTGTAAATAAGCTTTTACTTTTGACTTTTCAGTGATGATACCCCACAACTAAGTGACATTATTCCCATAATGAGTGGTTGCACTAGATGCCGTTAAGGAAATACTTTATGTGCCTTCGCAGTCCAAGTCCAGACCAGCTCATAGTTAAATATCTACTTTGCTCTGGTGCTAGATTTTATTGATTTTAAGTTGAAGAGGTCACTGGTTTATCTTTGAAGTTCACCGTCCAATAAAAATGCAATATAGCTATAACTAAACCTAACGCAAAAAGAATCATCCAGATCGGTTAATAAACAATAAAGTTATACCCGAATAGATAACCCCAAAAATATAACCAATAAACAGTCATGCGATTTCAGAAATTCCGGGTGGTTTGCTTTCATTTATTGAAGAGTTCCGTTGTCTACCTCCGAAGTTCTCCATCAGATCTTCACCAAATTGAAACGGGACCAGTTTGTAAAAATACTCTTTCAAACAACAAAATAATCATCCAAATCGGTTGACAATTGGCGAAAGCCTGGGAAGCATCAGATCCTGACTTATACCTTCTATCATCAGCTCAGCAAGATGAGATGTTGTTTACCAGGCACGATTACCTGAATTGCGTTAGAAAGTATATGAAAAATATTATTAATACCTTTAAAATTTGAGAGTTGCCCTCGTTTTCCCTGGGATTCCATCATAAGACTTGGTGCCAATGGGACCACCTTAGGAGTATTTCAATTAAAAAAAAGAATTTTGAGAATCGGTCCACAAATGGGGGAGAAATTGGTGAACATACATAAAAAAATACATGCAGTCGAGTATAGAACCTCCTCCTTTTTTTGAAGTCGGTTAAAAAGAGAAAGAATATGAGCATTCGGCGAAGGCGAATTGGCAACCAGCTGAGCTTCACACGGAAATCGGAAATGTGGTCATACTTACGTAAACCAAATATGAACCTTATACAAACATTTTTAAACCGCTCAAGTTTGACGAGTTGTTCTTGAGGTCAAGATAGCTGGCATCAGCATAATCAAGGATGGGAAGAAGTGACTGTGCGCGTGATGTTGGTGGCAGTCGGAAGAAAATTACGCAGTCTCCTCAAAGATGCTGCAGATGCAAATAGCTTGCGGCTAACTTCTTGTAGTTAGGCAGTTCAAGAGAAGTTCCTGTCAATGATCCTGTCTATGTGTCTATCCGCGGTTTAGCTCGCTTAGCCGCTTAGCGCTGGAGTTGGAGTTTGGTATGGGTATACATATTAACACGCCGACAAAGTGTTAAAAACGCTTGAAAATAATTATTTTAGAGTAAAAAAAGCATCGCCACTTTACGTGTAAGGGAAAAAAATCATAGTAGAAGCATATATAACGAATTTAAAAGGAAAACTATTTCAAGTAAGCAGGCTTTACAAGTTCACGAGTAATACTCGACCAACCTATAAAATGTACTTCGAGAAGGATAATTTTGTACAAATTCCTCTTCAGTTACCAGCGTCCTATTTGGGCCCGTTTTTAACCGTTAAACCGTGAACTCAATTAATATATTCATAGAATCTAACAAAAAACACCATTCTAAGTCGGCAATTGTGACGTGCAACTACGGAACCCTACACTGCGCGTAGCCGGTTTTTCAGCTTTCTACGATCGCTAGTTTCGGCTATGCGTTATCTGTCAGACACTCATCAGAAACGGAGAAGTTTTATACAACCTGTACACGTTGTATATGTCACCGGAAAACGCCATAAGATTGTTAATTATCGCGGGAAATTGTCAACTATTTTACAAACTTTTATTTAGTTTCACCTTTCCCAATGTTTGTCTGTTATCGATCTTGCAAGATAAACTTGACATACTTTTCGATCGACCCAGTTTTCGATCTGATCTGAAAATGACGCTGGAAGGTGGCCATAGGGTCTCCGTAATAAAACGACGTAACCGCATCTAGTTTGGGCTCGTTTGATTCGTCTTGATGAGTACTTTGGTCCTAGATAATATCCATATGCAACCCCATCAGTTTATTTTGAAATGGACAGAATGAGAAACGTTACAAATAATTAACCAGTTACATGATTTTACTATAACTTACAAGTCCTACAAAAATAAAACGGAAATGACATAACACTTTAAGTGCTCAAAACAACACATATGTGTGCGTACTACGAATTACTACGGGCTTCAGAACGCTATGCCTGCTCCTCGCCGCAAAAGCGTTAAGATATAATATGTCATTGGTTAGATCGTTTCAAGGCGAATATTTCTTGTACTGACGACTTATCTGCACTGTGGATACGTGAAGATTTAAAGAGATCTAAAGTCATTAATTATGGGCCTCGTTCACCATTTCTAAGTCGAGTGTCGATTAGTTACTTCCTAGTTAACGTTAATTGGCAGATAAAAGTTACGAGTACTTTTTTAAATTTCACAAACAAAAATAAAGCTTTGCGTAACAACTTACTGGTTAAGCGAATGGCGTAACAAATCATACTTTATAATAATAATAATGTTACTCATCAAACGTTTTTGGCAGTTGTCAATAAATGTCATTTATGGTGTTTTTGTGTCTATGGAAAGCGTGTGATTTAAATACCCATATTTTTTATTCGTTAGCAAAGATAAAGTTAAAACAGACAGAAGTGCAAACTTTTCTTTTCATTGAAATTTGATAGGCATTTTGGTATCACTTGTGCAAAACAAAGCGTAATAAATGAACAAAGAATTGATAGGTTATAAGTAAAATCACTGATTAATGAAAAAAATACCAGTCAAAAAATCAGTTTCATCTAGGTCCGTATATCAACACGGAATTTAAAGACTAGACTAGGTACCCGTTGTGTCGTAGAATGTTCTCATTCATCCAATTGATGATCAATCAAGTCAAATAAATTTTATTTTATTAATAAATTTATACAAGGGACAACTTTTAACTGTAAAGTAATCTCGCTAATTGACAGATGTTGTGGCAAGTAAGTTGCGGGTCAGTTAATCTTATGATTAGTGCTACTCGAACGTCGCGAAATTCGCACATGAGTTACGGGTGACTTTAACTGGCAGTTAGCCTACTCGACACTTTACTTGAGGATGGTGAAAGTGGCCGTAAATCACCTTTTTTAACTTCTGGAATTAATTAAAGATTAATAATACTGTGCATTTCAATAATCGATATAAAAGAATTTCATGGGTCAATGTTAAAAGTGGACGCTTATAGGCTTAAAATTAAAATTAAACATTAGCCTCTTAATTTTGTCACTCATTTAGGTCATTAACAGCAACGTCCAAAACTTTTTGGAAATCTATCTGATGGACTAATTCGATTTTGTCAATAAATTACCCAATTGACAAAAGCCGTGTAAAGAAGCAAACAATTCTCTTGAAAAACACTTTCCATTGTTGAATATCTTATGGCAGCATTGAGGCAGATTCCCATAGTTCGATCCCCATTCTCCTTTCACAAATCTTTACCAACAGCGCCCTGCTGGCAATCATTCAAGCGCCATAACTTGAAGCACTGTTAACTTGTTTTCAGTACCATACACAGGACCATAGAACCAGGTTAATGAAAGTGAGGCATCTCGTCAAAACCCGGAAGTGTAAAAAGTAGAGTTCATTTATCTGCCTTCGTACTAATGTGTTGTGATCACTGTATGCGTCCGATTTTGATGTTCGACCATTTTGTTAACTCAGTCGCTTAAGAAAAACAGCTTAAGGTGTAACAATTATACATTTTCAGTGCAATTGGTTTGCAGGCTGAAAAACTATCTAACTACGGATATATCTATCAGAAGTCCACCGAAAGACAGATAAGGGCGCGTTGGCTTTTCCGGTATTGGGATCACAGTATCTGACCTTTTGTTCCTGAATTTGTGATTGATAAGTGAATTTCATCGGTTATGTAGGTATCTAAGGTCTACCTAGGGTATACCCCCAGGCAGACTAAGCTACTGAGGCTGTTACATCACAGGGTGTATTCTTGGTTCTTGGTTAATTTGTTTGTTTGTAACCTCATCACAACTTAAAGGCTGCACGGATTTGGCTGAATTCTGGATAGCGAGTAGGTTATGCCCTGGCATAGGACATTCCGGGAGTAAAGGCCGCGGGCAAAGGCTAGTTTTTTATATTTTAATTTCCTCCAACTTAACAGACAGATGTCTTACCTACGGAGTTTATACGCCACTTCTACCAAACAAAACACTACGAAGTGGTGATAAGTGGGCATTATAGGGGACTGTATGTAAAACTGAACATCAAAAAGGCTGGCTCTCGGCCTAATTTTGCAATACTATATTAAAGTTGCAATTCTATATTTATCCTGTTTACTTTTACTTCTTTGAAACTTTCATAAGCTTCCAATGGTTAACAGTTACCAACAACTCCAAGTTAACTTTCGACTTTGAAAGAGTTTTTATAAGGAGTTTTAGTTCAAGTGTTACTAGCGGGGCGTGTGGTTAACGATATTTTCCTGTCATTTAACATATTTTGAAATATTTGAATAATATGTAAACAAGTAGATAGTTGTATAGAAAAAAGGTGTTCATTATAAAGACAGCTATGTTATTCACTAACATCTAGAATCAAAACATTTTTCCTTAAAAATTGCATTGACTGATATTTTCTCCATTTGTTGGACAAACTAAACGTGGCGTCGGAATATAGCTGACCTTTATTTTGTATATTTTAGTTGGATCGATCAGCGACCTGGCCTTCTAACAGCTTGTAACTTATTTAGAATGGCAGCAAGGGCTTCCAATTGTATGCACTTGCTTATTGATTGGTCAACTCATTCAATTTTGTGTCGATGGAGAACAATTAAAATAATGTATAAATGTTTTTAAAAACTGAACTAGTACTTGCAATAAGGATAATAAAATTAGTCTTCATTGTTTCTCTTATTGTAAATTTCGTTTTGTTTGACATGAAATAACTTGATCCAATTTTATTGTTTTTATGTAGGTACCTAATTATGTTTAATGTTTGCCATTTACAAACATACTAAATTTAGTAAATCTTCAAATAAAGTGACAACTCAAAAGTAACCTATTTATTGAACCTGTTATAAAGCATCTAATTCAGTTCAATGTTCCTATTGAACTTTCCTACTGTCTTTTGCATAACAAATTAATAAAAAAATCAAAAATTCTGCATTTGAATATTAATTAAAAAGCAAAACTAGTCAATGCTACGTATCGGAAGGAGACTGCGCCCGCGCCTGCGTGCGTTCTGCGTAAATTGCGCTGCTACGACGTAGCTCGTTACGTGCTACGAATTTGTTTGTTACGCTTTCACGCCTAAATCTCTGAACCGATTTTTATGAATTCTGGTAGAGATATAGATGGGGCGCTGGAGACGATTATAGGCTACTTATTACTTTTATGCGAAGATCCATATTAACGCGAGCGAAGCCCCGGGCAAAAGGTAGTCCTTACTAATATTACAAATGCAAGTGAGTTTGTTTGTTACCTCTTCACATCTTAAAGGCTGCACGGATTTGGATGAAACTTGGACCGCGGATAGACTATGCCTTGGAATTTTAGGGTAGCACGCGGGCGGAACCTCGGGCAAGGGCTAGGTTTTTTCATAAAATTAAGTTCTTCCAACTTAACAGGCAGATGTCTTGCTAGGGAGTTTGTGAGCTACTGCTATCCAGACAAACCACTACGAAGTGGTGCTGAGTGAGCATTTTGGGGGACTGTCTTTATGTAAAACTGACCACCTCAAATGCTGGCTCTCAGCCTAATTTTATATAAATGACTATTAATATTTTGATTTTTACTCAAAAGTTGCAATACTTTATTAGTAGAGAGTATTCATTCAATCACCGTTAAGTAATCACCGAAAATTTACCGAATAAGTCTGTACCTAAATATGATAATGTCCATGGAAAGTAGTGTCCGATTTTATAATATTAAAGGTTGATCCACACGTTTCAGGGCCGTGACCGAGACATGTCCGGGCCGTGGTCCGTCACAACGTGGTCTGACACGGACGTAACGCCCCGAGTTTGTGTGGATCAACGTTTAAACTTCAACCATTGACTTGTGTATACTAAAACTCTTAGTAAGTGGCTTTTGTAGAAATATCCCCACCATTTACTCTATTTCAAGTACTAAGGATATTTATCAAAGAAACACAAGAGATCGTCCAGAAGACAACATCAAATTAAAGCTTCATAATAAATTTTATCAAAGATCAAGTACGAAAATCTAATTTTTAAATGGATTTGTTTAAAAGGTTCTTTCCATTAAAAAATATCTAGCTACGGAAGGGTATCCGTCCGTCCGTCTGTCTGTCAGCGGGCTGTATCTCAAGAACCGTAATAATAGGTAAACAGGTGAAATTTTTACCCAGTGTGTATTTCTATTGGCGCTAAAACAACAAATTAACTTTTGTAATTTGGTTTGTTTATTTTTTGGTATGAGTCGTGCTTGGCGTAAATAAACTCTTTTTCTTTCATTTCTTTCAAATAATACAAATTGGGGCTCCCACACAAAAAACGTGGTTTTTTTTCGGTTTATGGTACGGAACCCTTCGTGTGCGAGTCCGACTCGCACTTGGCCGGTTTTTTTAAAGCTTTACACCTCTTGTTTAGCTCGGTAGTAGCAGTTGAGTCTAGCTACCAGACAGCGATATTATCAGCAGCGCGACTGTCTCGTGTCTAAACGAGGTCAGTTGAGCCGTCGTGTCGCGTCTACTCCGCCCTTAACCTTTACCGCCTTGGCCGACTGCTCCAGAAGGAGAGTTGCTAATGTTCTTTTAAATTGTCTTTTCATGGGTTCTTAAAGTTTCACGGTTGAAACGTGTTTTGCTTTTACTTCTTTGAAACTTTCATAAGCTTCCGATGGTTAACAAATAAACGTAACTCCGTGGTAAAAAGAGTTTTTATAAGGAGTTTTCGTTCAAGTGTTACTAGCGGGGCGTGCGGTTAACGATACTTTCCTGTCATTTGTATGTCATTAAACATATTTTGAAATTTTGGATTAATATGTACCTAAACAAATAAGTTGTTGTATAGTAAAAAAGTGTTCATCATAAAAACAAGGTATATTGAGAAAAATAAGCCTTCTATTTTGAATAGGTATTACTACTCATTGATTTTTTGGGGCTTCATCATGCGCTATCGACGTGATCATTATTTGTTTGGCAAAGACGAACGCTTCGTCGCGCCGACAGAGAGCTCCTTCCAGTTTTCCCGAACAAATGATCGCTTTGCATTAAGACGACGCCTTAGATGCCGTTCCAGAATGCAAGTGTGATATATGTATATAGTTATTCTTAAAATATTGTTTTCTCAATAGCTAATAGTTATACAAACGACTCATATAAAAAGACATGTAAGTTTTCCTAAAGAAATACTGAAACACATCATATTCATCAATGATATTTTAGAGCCAACAGCCGTTACTACTTTACAGGTGTTCACGACGAGTTTGAACTCGCTGTTTTGCCATGTATATTTATTTACGATAAGTCAGTTAGTATCCCAAAATGCTGGCATTCAATCGTTAACACAAGATAATGTAATAACGGCTTTAGAGCTAAAGTGAAAGGATGTTTGTTTAATGTTAACACTGAAAAAGGAGGAGGTTGTCCGTTCGACGTAGTTCAGCAAGTAGAGGTACTCGAATAAGTGAAGGCGATCGGGAATAATTTGATGTAAGGTTGAAAAAAAATGATATCAAAAGAACATAACTTTTCATCTACCTTGCCTTTACCAAACTAGGTTGGAGTCGGCTTCCAGTGTAAGCTGAACATCAGTATGTTATATGGCGCAATAGTGTATCTGACCTACACAACTCAATAACTGGAGAATACCGTACCCCTATTCACAAACTATTCAACAAACAAAAATACAAAAAACTTTTTATAAGTTGAATGTGTTCCAGTCACAAGCAACAAGTAACACAAGCGACTGTTGACAATGTGGGCTAGCCTTAAATGTAAGTGTAAGTGGCCGTGTCGAATTGCCCATAATTTCCAATGATTGGGCTCATCTGTAACAGTTTTCTCCGAAATGACAGCCCATGACTTCAATAAATACTTAAATTTTCTAGTTTCATTACCCACATGTAAAACTATTGTTTAAATCTGTTTTATAATTCGAAGAGTTCTAGTTTCACCCCCTGTGGAGGTATTGCTTCACACCATTTTTATAAAGGGCTTTTTCATAACTTCTTCCTACTCGTCAAATTATTTTGCAAGCAAGATTCGGATACCGGAATTTTCAAACCGTTACTATGTACTTGACGCTACTAAACCTTTTCATTCAGTATTCGTTCGAATAAACCGGCTTTTTAACCGGTATTTCGAGGTGTCTTTACATAAAGATTTTTTCGGTTTAAACGATTTAGAAAAATAAAAACCGGTTAATACTGACGCACTAAAAAGAAACGCCGCGCCACGCTCATTTTCACAAGTTGCAACGTGTTTACCGACACACCCGCCGCACCCGTCGTCGAATTATCCAGTTAATTAAGGTTAAGATAAAGTTCTTACGTTCACGTTCTTTAGAAAAGTTTGGAGCAAAACCGCAATAAACCGGTATTAACCGGTATTTTTTTACCGTTTCCGAGCCTTGTTCACGTTGAAGCAAAAAAGAATATAACAAAAAGCATTGAATTTTCGTCATATAGTTTTCGTAGGGTGTTGCTATTGTATACGGCTTTTTAATCAACATAAGAGACACTATCATATTTATCAACGTTCAGAATCAAAACATTGTGCCTTAAAAATTGCATCGACTGATATTTTCTCCATTTGTGGGACAAACTAAACGTGGCGTCGGAATATAGTAGACCTTTATCTTGCATATTTTAGTTGGATCGATCGGCGACCTTCTAACGGCTTGTAACTTATTTAGAACGACGGCAAGGGCTTCCAATGTATGCACTTGATTATTGATTGGTCAACTAATTTCATTTTGTGTCGATGGAGAACAAGGAAAATAATGTACAAATGTTTTTAAAAACTGAACTAGTACTTGCAATAAGGATAATAAAATTAGTCTTCATTGTTTCTCTTATTGTAAATTTGTTTGACATGATTTAACTTAATCCGATTCTATTTGTTTTTATGTAGGTACCTAATTATATCTTTAATGTTTGCTTTAATGTTTTATAATGTAATCTTTAATGTTTGATTTACAAACTTAGTGAATTTAGTTAAACGTTTAAATACAGTGACACCTCAAAAAAACCCTATTTATTTAACCTGTTATTAAGCATCAAATTCAGTTCAATGTTCGTATCAAACTTCTTTATAACAAACCAATTTATAAAACAAAAATTTTGCATTTGGTTTTTAATTAAAAAGCAAAACTAGTCAATGCTACGTATCGGAAGGAGACTGCGCCTGCGTCTGCGTGCGTTCTGCGTAAATTGCGCTGCTACGACGTAGCTCGCTACGCGCTACGAATTTGTAGCCTTGTTGATTTACCGTAGCTTTTTAATTTCAGGTAACCCATAATGTGTGAAAAATGCGAACTTATGAATTTGTTAATTAATCAGTTAATATCCTCCTTGTATAACTTATTTAATATGATATACAGGTGGGTGATTTTTGAACAGTTCTATAAAGAAAAATACAATTGTAAAAATCATTCAAAGTGAATCAAAGTGAATATAAATCAGCAATTTTCTACGAATGGTTCTTCCAAGAATGTGTATTCTTGGAACAACCATTCGTAGAAAATTAATATATTTTTAAAAGAAGTGGGTGCGGCTATCCGGTTCATGTTTGTTCTTTCTTATTTTTACTGATCCGGATATCCAGTACAAACATATATACATTTATCTTACATTGGATTTTGTATCACGTTTTTTGACGATTCGAAGCGCAGTATTAAAATTGCACGAATCGGTCACTTCTTGTTAGTCGCCGAATCGATTTCATGCCAATATACAAAATCCGATGTATTTATAAATGTATAAGACCCTACCATAATCATTGGCTGGGCTGTTGAATTGCAGTGCGGTATCAACGTGATAATTAACCGCAATCGCACTCCATATCATGATACAAATTCTAATGACACTTCGCCTGCACATTTTGTCCGATATAGATCCCCTAGAGGCCGCATAACAGGCGTTCTGTTAACACATCTGGACTTTAAAACCTGATGTTATGTTACCACTGCAACTGTTCTAAAAGTGTCTGTTTAAAATCTACACATTAATCAGTCAATCAATTGACCGAGCCAATCAAAATGTATTACGCTGGTTTCTCATATGTCAGCTATTAACGGTAACTTTTTGAAGAGAATATCTATACAATGGGTGCAAATTATCCAAAATCTTCCTCATTTATCGTTCTTTCTATTACGCGGTTTAGGTGAAATTAGCGGACAAACTGACAGAGGCAGACAACGACTTTGTTTTGTACTGTTTGGAAATAGAGTTGAAGCTTTCTTCTAGGCCTTTCTAGCGGCTAAATTGTATACTGACCCCGAACTGGCTGATACGTGAGATTTGTGCTCGTGAACGCCTCTCACAGGATCAAAATAATCGTATAATTCAAGTACCGTGTATTATACTTGTGCACCGTAATGCATTTCTCAGCAATTGACGAGTGGGGGATGCGACTACTCCACATTAATAAGTCGTCACGTCGCCGTCGAACAACGTGCGAACACGCTTCCAACACGGGGTTCTTGTTAACACTTTATAAAGGGGGGGAAACGTGATTAACCTCTCGTTTCAAATACAATATGTTGAAGTTTTCGAAGTTAAACCAGTGTTCTCAAGCACATCTTTTTTTTAAACGTGAACTTAGCCTATGTTCGGCAAGGTTCGTTTATTATGTTACCTACAAGACTTATAACCGTGAGGGTTTTTATCGTAATAAAAAAGTACTGGAAAAGGTGTTTCAGTTTTTCATGACCTTTGTTGAAGTTTTCGACCTTTTTTTTTGTACCACTACTGCCTAATTGTTATTTCAAATTAAAACCTGTTTTTAGTGAGAACCTCCTCCTTTTTAGTCCCTTATAAAACTGTCACCTTTTTACCTTAAAATGTGTTATGACATGCAGTATGAATATCCATTTAGAAGAGTTTACTGACCAAACGTTAACAAAAAACGGCTCAGTAAAATCAACTAAAAAATAATGAAACCCTGAAATGAGTTAATTGCTGAAAAACACAGCTACTTTTGGTAGCCGCGCAAAATTGTTAGTTAACTTTCTCTCCGAAGGTTATATGTAAAATTATTTTTCAAAGATAGTTGACACAAACGTACTTTACACTGTTATGTAAGGATCAAGTCTGTCACATAACTCCCCACAGAATAAATCCTTTCGTCGCAGGCTGTATGGCGGGCCACCTGTAGCTTTACCAACGTCCTTATGTCCCGATGTCGTGCAAACAAGATTAATTCTGAAGTGCTGTAATGTGTGAATGATGGACGAAAGATTGTTTTAAAATTATATTTTTTTTTTAAATGTTCCAAGTGACGTGAGTCCGCTAAAAAAACACATTGATATGAAACACAGTAAAAAGACAATTACAGTATTTTTCACGTTGGTTGAGTCAGGACTATTTCGAAAGCGAACAGTTCTATTTTATGTTTTATTTCTAGTATCTTTGAGTTAAGTCCAAGAACGCAAGCTACGTGAAAAATAGCAGGAATATAAGGCCTAACAAAATAGTGGACATCATTTTAAGGGTTAAAGAGTAAATTCTTTTTTTTTAATAACAGTTCAACTTATAATAAACTTTCGAATCCCTTTCCGACATGAGACAAACAAGTCATCATATAATAATAAAATGATTTTTGGATAAAATAATTTAAAAAAACTGTAAATTTCCACTATTCTCAAGCTCCTTTAGTTTTTTGACGAATAAGTACGTTAAAAATTAAATTTAACTCTAGTAAATTATCTGAAAATTTAATTGAAAGTACAAGTCCTACGATTAATTTCTAGAATGCCTTAAATCCCTATAACCTTCCGAAGCAACCCTCCAAATACTCCACTAGTTCCGTTAGACCTTACAAATTCTAAGGGCACTTACTTCAACGGGTATAGATGACCTGCACGGGAGTCATCAGAGTCGTACAGCTCGGCCGGGTCCGGCGCAAAGATGTCAGGGTCCAGATAGGACTCTACATCATGCTTAGACGTACCGCGAGCCGTGAAAACTTTTGATGAATATCTAAACAAAATTACACACAGTAAGAAATAGTGGGCCACATGAAAATCTAATGTGACGCACGAATATGATACGATATAGTATGGAGCGAGCTGTGTTTTATCGAGTTCAAAATTACTTCGCTTGAGTATAACAAATTGTATTGCAGCCAAGGAGGTAAGATATTATGTTGTAAAATACCTAGTTATATTTCCCGTAACGTATTATTTTCCTAGGCTACTGTTTAGTTAGAGACCTTAAGTGGTCATTATGAAATCATTTCTCAGATACTTATAATGGGACTTTCATAAGTTCTAGAAAAAACGACTTAATTTGAATTTCGAGATTTATATAATTTTCGATCATGTCATACTTGACATAGTGCAAATTCCATTGCAAACCTCTATGTACTTTTTAGGGTTTCTTTAATGCAAATGGTCAATTAAAATAGTCAATTAAAAAATCGAAAACTACAGTCGATACTTAATTAGAGGTGGCATTGGATTAAAATGATCTCGAATTATAAATTGGAGTTTGACCAAAGTTCGAGAATAATTCCGTGGGCTTGTCAATATTTTTATACATCCTATATTTTGTTCGAATCCAAATTTTTGGGGCTCTTAGTTTCGGAGACTAATCAAGTTATTCACTTGCTTTTACCGCCTGAAAAATGAATCGCGACCTATCAATAAAATTGCTGCTTTTTTAAGAATTTATAGAACTCTACTTTTGAAGTTTCTTACCTAGTTTTTATTCTATTTACCAGTGTGAGCTGTACTTTTTTAAAAACGATTTTAAGCTAATAGAGTTCACATTATCAGTCAGCAAATGGGAAAATGTTTTTCGTTAGTTTGGCGTAGGAATTTGCTTGACGCAAGAATCACAAGACCGCTAGTTGTGGCGATGTTTGGGGGAGGCCTATTACCAGCAGTGAACGCCGTCAACTAACTAATGATGAAGAACGCTTTCAAAGCTGTAGCGAGGCAATTACCTTTTACTTGCCCCTTGAGTGTCTAAATAAAATTTTAAGATGGATATGGGTCGTTCAAGTATGACGAAAGCAAGATGGGGAGTGGGACGCACACAATCTTTCTAGTTATTGTTGACAAGGCAGGGGGAGACCTAACATGTTACGTAAGAACATCGTACTTCTGTACGTAATAAAACAATGATGTTTAATTTTTTAGTGTTTGTGGGACATCTTGTAAGATGCAACTAAAATCATTTACTTTTTATGAAATGACATTACGCCTATTTTCCTTGAACCCATGCTTTGCCATTTGATGACAAGACTGTTAACAAGGCACGATCCTAATGAAGATGGTCACAACTTTTCCCCGGGAATCGAACCTAAGAAGCTCAGCCGCGCAGTCGCGTTCGTGACTACTACACCAAAAGAGACGAAATTGATTATCTCTACGTTTTCAAATATTTCTGCCCACGTCGCATGAAGCTGCGTCGTGTGGAAACGTTGAATAGAAAACATTTATTCGACAGAGTATAAAAAAAGGAATAAGATAACATAAAAATGAAGGAAGAAGGAAGGTGTATTTTTTCTTGTATTTTAACAAATCTTCCATTACAGTACGTTATATAACGACTATATTACTTGAAGGGGTAATTACTAAGAGATCGATGTACCTATAGTGTTATTGCGTCTCGCCAGATCTGTCTCCTGTAATACCTACTATGAGAGCTATTGTTCTGGGTTGCCGAAGGTATAAATTCCAGATACAGAAAAACTTTACCAGCCTGAGAATCGAAACCCAGGACCGTCTGGCTCAGCATAGTCAGGCTTGCGGCTACTACTAGACCAATGAAACAAAGATTTTTTTCGTATTACCCCCTAGTTTCCCACTACTCGGCTAAAGGTCTCTTCCTTATCTATTTTTCTCGAGATAAGGGAACGAAAAGTTACCTAATAAAAAATCGTTACGATAAGATAGATACCTCCAGAAAATACTTTACTAACGCGAAGTAATTTTAAATTCGGCAACTGCATTTAAAAATTGTACAAAGATTTAGACATAATCTTTATGAGAAACGCGCAGTTTTTGTTTCGCTATAAATAAATAATAAGTACCTACATTTAACTGGAAAATGGACCAGCTCAATCGAACATTATTTCGACTTTGAATAATTACACAAATATTTTTTCTAACAGTTAGTAAAGCATATTTTTTTAGTTTCCGATTCAAAATAACTTTGAACATGAATGTTAACAAACATTTTAACAAAAAAAATTAAAATCAATTTTAAGATTCAGCTTGTTCGAAAAATACTGTTTTTTTTATAAATATTCAAAACGATTCGCAACAATATTCTTCGCGAGTGAAAAACGCGAGCCTACCAAAAAATCGCGCTCCGCAAATTCTAGAGTGACAGTGAAACGTAATTGAAATACTGGAAAGATATAGGCCGCCTGAACGCGAGCACAGCGATGGTGTGAGAGCCTCACCACCACAGCTTCCCCCTAGTTCCCGTGCTGCCAGGCTTGACCTATTTCCCCGCAATCAAGAGACACACTAATTGACGTCACATAAACTTTCCTTGCAACTATTTCATGGACTTTTTTAATTTAAAATAAATTAAAAGTAATGTAGGTCGTGAAGTAACGCAGGCTGTTTATAAATAAATTTCTGAAAACTGTAAAATAACACAGGAAATAGCGAAGAGCGCCATGGCGAAAATAAAATGATAAAATAAATAAAATATTCAAAAACAAACGAAAAATTAGCTCAAAAATAAAGGTTGGCGCAAAGCTCGCAACAGGTAAAAGTTCGCCGTAACTTCCTAAAACTAACCTGTGCACGTCAAAGATCCGCTGGAACTGCTGCACGCACATTTTGAAAGTTTTTTACAAGTATGGTCACTTTCACACCAAAAAAAAAGAAAAAAAAAAGAAATATAAAAGAAAAATAAAAAGAAAAAAAAAAAAAAAACGAAGAAAATAAAAAAACAAATTACTGTTCTTTGAGAGCTACTAAGTTCACTCTCCCCGATTTAAGTTCTTTAAGATCGGTAACGAAGAAAAGTAATAAAATGAAACGAATCAGGAGCACGGTAACCAGTACAATCATATAGATCAGAGCTGGTAAATGTCGCGGCATTTTTACAGAGAACTAAACGTCCGACGTCGAGCTCCGCTGCAAAATGAATAATGGGTCTCGCAAACTCGCAATAGCAGGTAAGGGTTGGCGGGGGCTACACCGTCATGGAGACAGGCATGCGCGAGTGTGCGGGTGTTATATACAAGAGTGCACTTACAGATGCAGTTGTGGGGCGGCGCTAAGCGCCCGCCCCCGGTAGTGCGCAGGCCCACACGTGGCGTCTTCTCCCCGCGGTGGCCAATACGTGAACAAAGACTAACAATTATTTCACAGCGTGTACGCGAAATTGCAGCCAGCTTGACTCAGCCCTGGGCCCATGGCATACAGTTTTACCTGAAACAACAGACACCATGATTATCATCGGAGGCAACACACAAAAAGGCCGCGGGCAGCAGTGGGTGGAGTTCTGTCCAGTGCCGCCCGCGCCCCCTTGATATTGTCAACCTCCTAAGATCTGTCACTTCGCAGAACTATCATGAAAGGCCCTGACAACATTAGCACTTCTCTTTCTCTCACCAATTGATAAATTCTAAGTGATACAAAATCACTATCCACACCTGTTGCACAGGACACTTACTATAATTTTTAAGGAAATAAATGCGTGGGTACCTCAGAAATAACTTCAACATAAATATTATGATAGATCAAAGTAATATTGAAAGAAAAACATTTTAATTTAAACTGCATAATATTTTACACCTACTTTAATTATTGTCATTTTGTTTTTGACATTATATTCAGAAACTTTTATAAATCATAACTTTAATAATATTATTATTTTGTAAAATTGTGTGAGAGTGCCTCATTTAGATCAAAGTCAATAAGAACCACGAACATAGTTTTACGATATATCAATTCATATTAAATATCGAATAGGACCTAATCGATTGAAACTGAAATTAAATGCCAATCAGAGTCAGATTAATTGCACGCACAATTTTGTTAGTTATCAAATTTTCCGCTACGCAGTGCTACGCCGTAGCTACACATGTGAGGAAACCTCAAAAACATGTAAAGATTTGTTTATTACAGGAAGAGCTTTAACAATGACCGCTTGTTCATTATTGTTTATGGAACCGGAAAATTGCAAACACAAATATTGTAAAATATCGCGTGAAATTGAAAATTATTTCTTTTAAAAATATTGGTAACTATTGAATTTGGATGGATTTTTTTCATAATATTTCAAGAAATTATAATCGAATAAAGATGTTTTAGAATCTTGCGGAGTCTGCACTTTTTCGGTGGCATAGATACAAAACCAAAGAACTCGTATTTGAATTGTAATTCCATTTCAGGTTCGACCTCCATCCACCCTGATTAGATATTATTAGTGCCGGAATACACGAATGTATTGCATCTTCTGCTAACATGACCATGTAACTGTATTAGGAATGATTGATGCATACGACGTACATTGGTTGTTAGGCAAGCTAGCTAGCTCCTGCATGCTGACTGCTGTAAGTGAGGACTGTCATGTTTAAATATAAAGTCCGCAAGGGCAAAACTACAGCAATTTAACAATAAACACTTTGGATTTGTACCTCTCCATCAAATCGTGCATATTTATAGAGCTGCAATCGGTTGCAATGGGCCATATCCTAATATATTGGAAAATAACGGAGGGAATGCATCTTCTGCTTGCAGCAGATGTGAAAACAAATGCTAATGGGTACGGTTTTTAATGCATGCATTAGCAATTTTGTTCATTTGGTATAGGGAAAACTGTAGCTAAATTGAGCCGAAACGTGTGAAAGCTTCAGCGGTATTTTACATTTCGCAAGTCCCGCGGTGCCGCCGCCGGGCAGCTTGATCGTTTTGAAAATGTTTAGCTAGACAAAACTCTCCTACGTACTACCAAATATGAATCTGATGTCACTTTTTAATATAACGACGACTCTTCGGTATTCAGAATGGTCCTTATTATTAAAAAATAACAAATTTTTAAATACAATTATTTTATTTTACACTAGTCTTGGGGCCTGTATTTCAGGACACCAGGTCTCCACCCTTTAGGATATACATAACATTCTTTCTTGTATATTTATTTAGTAGACAGTGGTCGCGAATAACTTAACATAACTTTAGATGTAATTTCTATATCTATACTAGTGGTCCGCCCCGGCTTCGCCCGGATGTAAATTTTTTTTTTTTTTCATAAGTACCTTCTCCTGACAATGACAAACACAACAAAAAAAGAATTAGCGAAATTGTTTGAGCCGTTCTCGAGTTTTGCGCTTAGCAACACATTTGGTGATTTATTTTTATTTATATAGATTAGTGATTTACAGATGGGATAATAAATAAAAAAAACCTAAAGTAAATTTTTGCTAATTCGCAAAAATATATTATTTGATATTATGGAAGCGGCTTCTAAGAATTTTTTGATAGATAAAATCCCGGGATTCTGGGATTGCATAACTAATCGGGATTGCATATTATTCACTTAACGTTAAATTTTATCCCCTAACATAAAAAAAGAAAATAGGACCCTCCTAATACGATTTTACACACGTTTAATACGATTTCCCGCATAATACACCATTTTAAGTCCCTGCAACTTGAGGCATGTTGACGCGAAACTGAGTTGCGTTGTGGCCGTTTGAAAGAAGCTGCAACGCGTTGTGAGTTGCTTTTTCGTTTAATGAGTAACATTAATATAATATGCACCTGTGTGAAGGCCGAGAGGGGTTTCTGGTAAATAATAAAGTCTTCAACAGATTGCTAGTCATTGTTGTAGTTTGTTGAATTCACAATATTACTTTCGACCTGAAAATCAGTTTCTCTTTTCTTGTTCAATCTCGTGATTTTATATGAATTACTAGCGACCTGAACAAACTCTCCACGGGTGCAATTTAATTTACAGTGGATTCTCAAAAATTCTTTCATACGAATTCATTCAACTACGAACAATATTAAAACAAACAAAAAACAGCTAAATTGGTCGAGTCCTCGGAGGAATTTCATTTTTTTTTTTTTTTTTTTAATTAATTAATTACTAGCTTTAGCCCGCGACTTCAGCCGCGTAGATTCGTTATTTTAGGCAGCCACTTTTAACTATAAGATATAAATTTTTGAAAAACGCTTGAACTTGTTTATTTAATTTTTGACAAGTGCCTTAATACAAAGGTATAAAAATGAATCAGCAGTTCTAGTACCATTTTTATAAAAAGTTCTTTCAAAACTTTTTTCTACTTGTAAAATTATTTTGCAAGTTACAAGGTTTTGTGTTGAAGGATAGTGTGGGTCACGTTGAAGCAAAAAGCATTGAATTTTCGTTATATACACTTCCCATCAAAAAAATCGAAACACTTTCGTTTTTATTGTTTTTGTCCTAATTTTTTACAAAAGAGAATTAATTCCATGAAAAAAAAACATTATTGTGTAGCTGGCAGTTTGGTCATTACAGTAAGAAGAAAAAAATCAAAATTCGAAATTAGAATTTCATTTGTTTATCCTATAAATGAAATTAATCACTGTTTTGAGACAAATGTGTATTTAGGGTTGGAGTACGTTTCTCGTTTAAAAACTAAAATTAGCGCTTGTCTTTAAACTTTTTGTTTCTTATTTCATTTACTGTGACTTTGGGACGTCTGAAAAAACTTTTTTTTCTAAAACATATGGATACTTCGCCCGCAGAAGCCGCCCAAGTGGTGGCATTGCTGGATTCTGGACTTAGTCAGCGTGTTGTGGCTGCAAGATTGCATCTAAGCTTATCATCTGTTCATAGAGTCTACAAACGCTATCGGGAGACTGGTTCGTTCACGCGCCGTTCAGGATCTGGCAGGAATCGGGTCACTTCTGAGCGAGATGATCGATTTATTGTAACAACCTCTTTACGAAATCGACGCCTTAACGCTTTTCAACTGCAGCAGCAGCTTCGCGTTGTACGAAGAGTAGCTGTAAGTGACTCTACAATAAGAAGAAGGTTGAAGGAACGCGGATTGGCACCGCATAAGCCAGCGAATGGGCCGAAATTAACTGCAGACCATCGAAGAGCGCGCCTTAACTTTGCACGCGAGCACCTAACTTGGTCATACCTTCAGTGGAGCAAAGTACTGTTTTCTGATGAGTGTAAAATTATGCTGTATGGTAACGACGGAAGGAACAAGGTCTACAGAAGAGATGGAGAACGCTTTGCACAATGCTGCATTGAAGAAAAGGTCAGCTATGGTGGCGGTTCGTGGACGGTTTGGGGAGGAATCAGCGCCGACGGTAAGACAGAACTTGCCTTTGTATCTGGGCCACGGCTGCCTGCACTAAACTCTCATCGGTACATCGAACAGTGTCTTGAACCTCATGTGATGCCCTATGCACATTTTATTGGCAACGACTTCATATTCATGCACGACAATGCTAGAGCTCACACCGCGGGCGTCGTACGAGATTATCTTACCGAAGTCGGTATCTCCATTATGGTATGGCCAGCAAGAAGCCCGGACATGAATCCCATTGAACATCTATGGGATGAATTAAAGAGACGAATTCGAGCAAGAGATCCAGCCCCAGAAACACTTAGCCAGCTGCAAAATGCAATCCAAGAGGAATGGGATAATATACCACAACATGTGATCGTGACTCTCATCCGATCGATGAAGAACCGTATGGAAGCAGTAATAAGAGCTCGCGGAGGGAATACAAGTTATTAAATAAACGTTTCTTACATTTTTTTTCATTTACGCGTGTTGTTTTACCCATTTCCTTCATATTCCATACAGGGTAAAAATTACTCATTATACAAAATACGAAACCTATGAAGACTTAATTTGAATTTAGAACATTAACATTAGGATTTAAAAACCTCATACTACTCACTATTAAATGACATTTTACATTTATTCCTAAATATACACATTTTTCTGATAATCCTTATCAAATCATAAACTGCGAGGTGTTTCGATTTTTTTGATGAGAAGTGTAT
>NDFZ01004938.1:58094-71730 GCA_002192655.3 Mamestra configurata | reverse complement strand
ATACACTTCTCATCAAAAAAATCGAAACACTTTCGTTTTTATTGTTTTTGTCCTAATTTTTTACAAAAGAGAATTAATTCCATGAAAAAAAAAACATTATTGTGTAGCTGGCAGTTTGGTCATTACAGTAAGAAGAAAAAAATCAAAATTCGAAATTAGAATTTCATTTGTTTATCCTATAAATGAAATTAATCACTGTTTTGAGACAAATGTGTATTTAGGGTTGGAGTACGTTTCTCGTTTAAAAACTAAAATTAGCGCTTGTCTTTAAACTTTTTGTTTCTTATTTCATTTACTGTGACTTTGGGACGTCTGAAAAAACTTTTTTTTCTAAAACATATGGATACTTCGCCCGCAGAAGCCGCCCAAGTGGTGGCATTGCTGGATTCTGGACTTAGTCAGCGTGTTGTGGCTGCAAGATTGCATCTAAGCTTATCATCTGTTCATAGAGTCTACAAACGCTATCGGGAGACTGGTTCGTTCACGCGCCGTTCAGGATCTGGCAGGAATCGGGTCACTTCTGAGCGAGATGATCGATTTATTGTAACAACCTCTTTACGAAATCGACGCCTTAACGCTTTTCAACTGCAGCAGCAGCTTCGCGTTGTACGAAGAGTAGCTGTAAGTGACTCTACAATAAGAAGAAGGTTGAAGGAACGCGGATTGGCACCGCATAAGCCAGCGAATGGGCCGAAATTAACTGCAGACCATCGAAGAGCGCGCCTTAACTTTGCACGCGAGCACCTAACTTGGTCATACCTTCAGTGGAGCAAAGTACTGTTTTCTGATGAGTGTAAAATTATGCTGTATGGTAACGACGGAAGGAACAAGGTCTACAGAAGAGATGGAGAACGCTTTGCACAATGCTGCATTGAAGAAAAGGTCAGCTATGGTGGCGGTTCGTGGACGGTTTGGGGAGGAATCAGCGCCGACGGTAAGACAGAACTTGCCTTTGTATCTGGGCCACGGCTGCCTGCACTAAACTCTCATCGGTACATCGAACAGTGTCTTGAACCTCATGTGATGCCCTATGCACATTTTATTGGCAACGACTTCATATTCATGCACGACAATGCTAGAGCTCACACCGCGGGCGTCGTACGAGATTATCTTACCGAAGTCGGTATCTCCATTATGGTATGGCCAGCAAGAAGCCCGGACATGAATCCCATTGAACATCTATGGGATGAATTAAAGAGACGAATTCGAGCAAGAGATCCAGCCCCAGAAACACTTAGCCAGCTGCAAAATGCAATCCAAGAGGAATGGGATAATATACCACAACATGTGATCGTGACTCTCATCCGATCGATGAAGAACCGTATGGAAGCAGTAATAAGAGCTCGCGGAGGGAATACAAGTTATTAAATAAACGTTTCTTACATTTTTTTTCATTTACGCGTGTTGTTTTACCCATTTCCTTCATATTCCATACAGGGTAAAAATTACTCATTATACAAAATACGAAACCTATGAAGACTTAATTTGAATTTAGAACATTAACATTAGGATTTAAAAACCTCATACTACTCACTATTAAATGACATTTTACATTTATTCCTAAATATACACATTTTTCTGATAATCCTTATCAAATCATAAACTGCGAGGTGTTTCGATTTTTTTGATGAGAAGTGTAGTTTTCGTAAGGTGTGTTGCTAATCAATAAGAGACACTATGTTATTTATCAACGTTTAGAATCAAAACATTATTCCTTAAAAATTGCACGGACTGATATTTTCTCCATATGTGGGACAAACTCAACGTGGCATCGGAATATAGCTGCCCTTTATCAAGCATATTTTAGTTGGATCGATCGGCGACACTGGCCTTCTAACAGCTTTTAACTTTATTTAGATCGGCGGCAAGGGCTTCCAATATTATGCACTTCCTTATTGATTGGTCTTCTAATTCAATCTCGTGTCGATGGAGAAAATGAAAATAATGAGGTTGAAATTGGCAGCCAAATTGTAGCAGCCAAACACATATTTGCAGGGACGAGAAATATCATAATTGTATCTTATGTTCCCTACTAAATCAGGACAAAATGATAAGTAGGCATCTACTAGAAGGTCTCAGACATTTTACAGAATTTTCCATCGATTCGCGATGTTAGAAAAACAGGAAAAATCTACAAATTGCTTGAATATCAACGTTTTTTTCAAAAATATCATAGTTGTATTTTTTTGCTCCGTACTAAATCATGACTAAATGTTTAGTACACATAGGTATATAAGAAGATCTCAGACCATTCACAGAATTTTCCATCGATACAAGATGATAGAACATGAGGAAAATCGACGAATTTCTAGAATATCTTCAAGTTTTCTCAAAAATATCATACTTCTATCTTGTTTCCTCCTAAATCATGACAAAATGATGAATAGGCATCTACTAAAAGGTCTCAGACAATTTATGGAATTTTCCAGCGATGTGCGATGGTAGGAAATAGGAAAATCCACGAATTTCTTGAATATCTTAAGATTTTTACAGAAATATCATGGTTGTCTTATGCTCCCTATTAAATTATTCTCAGTTCCTTACTAGACATCTACTAGAAGGTCTCAGACAATTTATAGAACTTTCCATCGACGCGTGATGTTAGAAAATAGGATAAATCTACGAACTTCTTGAATATTTTCAGGTTTTTGAAAATATCATAGTTATATCTTATGCTCCCTACTAAATCATGCTCAGTTCCTTACTAGACATCTTCTAGAAGGTATAAGACAATTTATAGAAATTTCCATCGATGCGCGATGTTAGGGGATAGGAACAATCGACGAATTTCTTGAATTTCTTTAAGTTTTCTCAGAAATATCATCAACAATACAACACAATCACAACACAACAACACAATTCACAACAATTTGCTACAATTTGGTTGCCACCATTGAAAATAATGCATGAATGATTTTAAAAGCTGAACTAGTACTTGCAATAAGGACAATAAAATTAGTCTTCTTTGTTTCTCTTTTTGTAAACAAGCTCTTTCCCGCTACTTTGTCCGCGTGGAATAGTTACTTTGGGCAGCAAATTTTATTTTTAATATACAATTTTTCAAAAAACACGAACATATTTGTTTGTTTCTTTGTTTCTAAAACACTTACTACGGCTTTCGTTCCTCTTTTTCTTCTGGTATTATCTGAAAAGTCACACAAACTTCCTTATGGCCGTTTATATTGTCTGACAAAGCAACGGCAAAGATGAACGCAAAATGAATTGAGGTGGTCGGCAGCGTTGTGAATGATGATGAACTTTTATGGTGTCGAGATGGAAAGCGGAGCAATATCAAGAGATTCTGACCAGAGATGTGGTAGCGGTTAAAGTAAGTGCTTTAATTAAACACAGTATCTATGTAAAATAACAATTTAAATGCGTTTCGATGGTAAACCTATCAGTAGAAAACGGTTGAACGGTTTGGCGTGAAGGATAAAATAATTTGAAAAGTCGCACGGAAAATTGGACAGTTCGGAAAAAATTAAAGTGCTTTTTTCTATAGGATTTTTGTATGAACTCAGATGGACAGAAAAATATGTGTCGGGTCAGCTTGTTTATCATAAGTTGAACTTGAACAAATTCAAAACACGATTCAGAAGTCGGTTCATGCACTTTTCCAAGCTTGTATTCTTTTAACATTTCTGGCTGAGCTTCAACGAAACTACGCACGTAGTTTCGTTAAACATTGATTTTGTCACTTGTTTCGTACGAATTCATGAACCGGCAATTAAGGTCCATTTCAGAGCACATTTCGAATTCAAAACCATGAAAACATGCATGGATGTGAATACGAAATGCACTGGAAATGTGTTCTTCTTTCTGGTGGGCGTATAGTCGGAACAGACTGCAATATAAGCCAAATAGGGAACTGATTGCTTTGTTTTACAAAATTCCGCGTGGGGCATAATTAATGCTGTTTCGAGTTACGCTGTTGCGGTATTCAGCAAAGCGGGATTCTGAGTTAAGGTCAGCCAAGAATTTATAATTATAACAGGGATAAAACCTAGTTAAGTTTCGCTATTTTAATTCAGTAATAGTTATGTTAAAGATTTCAAATTGTGTTCCTCTTTCGAATGCAAAAATTTCGAGTAACGTTTTGACTTTTCATCAGCACAAGTATTCGTTCCGTGCATAGTTTGCACAAAACATCAGCACTTGAGTTGTCGATGCAAGTAACTATCTTCCTGCAGGCTATGGTTGTTAGCATTTACTAACAGAAGTAGGGGCAGTTACCAAGCAAATAAATATTGGACTCCTACATATTCCTGATAGTTCAGATATTTTGAAAGTGGTCATTAACGCAAAACATTTCATGACATAGATGATGAATCTATGGTACAGACATGTACATAATCTCATGCCTTTTCCTATGAGTGTAGGCAGAAACAATAGAACGCGAGCTACTACGATCCTGAGTACTCCGTCCTCTCTTCATTTTATTAAACTTTTTATTTAATGAATCTTTATAAAATCAGTATCATAGTGCACTATGGATAGCCTCTCATTTTAAATTGCGATAAGGCCGCCTATTGTATGTGTTTTAGTTTTATGTTTAATTTTGTGTTTTACCTTTGGTGTACAATAAAGTATATAATAAATAAATAAAACTAGCGGCGACCGGTTCTATGGCGCCATTAACCTTGTTTTCGTATTAAATGTGTAAATGAGTTTATGTGAACTCGACAACTTACTTAAAGGGCTCATTTTCGATTGTCAAGTCGTCATTCTCTAACATTTAGACATATCAATAATATAAAATTCTTCCGTTACTGGTGACTGATAGACAGCTGTAGAAAGCTGAAATTTGGGGAGCACTAAGAGAGGATTTCTCGAAATTCCAACGGGAACGGGGAAAAAACGGGATATGCGCATACGAAGTCGCGGGCAAACGCTAGTAATATTACAAATAACCCTGTGTGTCCTTTTGCTACCTCTACACGTCTTAACGAATTCGTGTCCTGGAATACGACAAAATGGGACTTTTTTTCCTGGGAGTATGTTCCCATAGATTAATTTCCAATTTTCACGCGGTGACGCTGCTGGCGAATGGAATCTAACAATTCATAGCATCACTCAATCCTATGTAGTTTTAAATCGAGAACCTTTTGTGCGAAAAAAGAGAAACAAAGAGGAAGATAGACCATTTAATTGGCAAAACTTAACCAAATTCATCATTATTAACTTGGGACACGAGGAGCCCTGGCGATGGTCCCATTTAGACCCAGATTGTGGACCAAATAGATCTGTTACATATGACGTTCTTTTTCACTCGAGAGTGATAATCGCTAATTGAGTCTCACATGCTCAATCGCATATTCTCTAGCTCTGAAAGGTTGAGAACCCTCTAGGCGCTAAATCCACTTATTGACAAAAGATTAAAATGTCCTGTCGACTGGTGGGTTTTCGATACATTTTGTAGATATTATTTCAAATAATACAAACTATTGAGAGACCACTAAAACATTTGTTAATTAGTTAGTAGAGTAACGGCCATGTGTGGTAATAGAGTAATACACAGTCAATCGTTTTGTCAATTTAACAACATTTAAACGGATTCGTTTACTAGATAAAATAATTAACGTAATGTATGTACCTAAAACATACATTTCGTTAATTACTTTATCAAGTAAACGATTCCGTCATGTATACGAAGCAATTGCAAAAAGAGTGTTATTAACAATGATACCTAAACATGCGTTGCCCACAATCAAAAATGGCAGCATGAAATTACGATAACTGCTGCTATCCTTTACCCCCCGCTTATTACGTAAGGTCGACGCCAGATAAATTTGCAATTACAGTCATAGCCCTTTCCTCATTACTCTTCGTAGGTACCTGGACAATACTTTATTAATCGTTTTTCATAGCTAAAAAAATGTAAAGGATCACGATAGATGTCGATTCAGGACAGCGTTGTCTTTATTTCTGTTTTCGGAATTAAGTATGTCAATAAATGTAGGTGGGCCAATGAACTTTATTGCAAATTTATCTGGCGTCGACCATAGCACCTTGATACCGATGAGTACCGAAAGTGTTTGAGCTGTTTTTGAGAGCCCTGATAGTGGCGTATAAAATGAATGATTGGTTATTAATAGACAATTATTGAAAAAAAAAATGTATTGTCCATAATTAGCTCCCCAGACATGGCTTGGAACAAACTGTCAGATAAGGAAACGACAGGTGTCTGTCTGTCATACAAATTCAACAACGTTGACCCCTGCTCTGTTTAAGACTTCATTCATCGTTATTTTTTGTTTTGACATGATCTACAAATCTGTTTGAATTGAATGTATCACTTGTTGAGAGGACCGATTTGACTATTCATTCAATTTCCTGTGCTTTATCTACGTGTTGTTACTAAGTGGTACACATGCATAAACTCACGCTTTTATCTCACGGGGTAGGCAGAAACTACAAAACGCCTCCTGTTACGATCGTAACATACCCCTGTGGTTTGTTGTTATCTATTTGGCAACCGTTCCTAAACTATTTTAACTGCTATTGTGCCCTCTCTTTTCGTGAAATACAAGCTTTTAATATTTCCACCGGTGGGAAACGGGCCGCGTTTTCCTCATCCAATATGATTAAGTACTAAGTACTCTTTTCAAATAATGTTAGGGTTAGACCGGATGCAGTAATTAGGTACCTTTAGTTTGCATGGAGGGACTACCTACGTATCCACCACAACCCAGGTATACTAATAACATGGTACTCGATTCACTTGCATATTATTACCTACACGAATCTATTACTCAGGCCTTCCCTTTACGGTGACCGGCTCATAATTCACCCTGCGGTACCAAATAGGGTTACTGATCGTGCAACGTACGTGTACAACTGTCTAAAAATATCTTAGTTTAAAAATACAATTGTGTTTGAAGAGTTTGATATTATGTGCAATTTGTGGAAAAATATTCATTATCATTCATCACACAAATAATCATTCATATAACAGGATATAGCGAAAAGGTTAAATATAAAATATATAATAGGAACCCTTAAAGGATCACTCGGGTGTCTGTCTGTCTGGCCGTCTGTCACAGCCAACTTGCTCCGACTGTACTCGACCGATTCTGTTTAATTTTCGTATACATATGAACTTCTGTAACCCAAAACGGACGCATACGTAAATAAATAAATTAAGAGTACGGGGGATCACTTTTGGGGGACAAACAAGAAAATTTAGAAAAATAAGTTTTCAAACTGTACCGAGTAATATATCAAATTAAAGGGCTTATTATTAGGATATTAATCATATTTTTTTCATAATTTTAAAATAAAAAGCTTTGAAGTTATTCAAGATATTAGACGAAAATTTACCATTCTCTTATCTCCGATATTACTCTGGGCCTAAAATTATGAAAAAAAATGCTGATAATAATTCTTTACTTATAGATTTCAGGAAAATCTATAAAAGTCTATAATGTTTAAATAACATGTTACAAAAATTAAATTAGTTCGGCCAGTGTTTTATATGGATAATGTCAGAGGCTTAGATAAAGCTGACTTTGTGTTTAATAACTATCAAGATGATCTATCGGTCCACCCACAGTACGTTTCGAGCCAAAGTAAAAAAAAATAATAATTTATTATAAAATGCCCGTCTTATACATAGCACATGTCATGTACAAAAATACCTACCAGGGCGGGAAGTCCTGACATAGTTACCGATCCCCTACCGACCGTAGTTAAATCCTAAGGCTGCCCGTACATAGTCAATCTCGAACGCGTTCCACGGATCAGATCATTGATTTATGGTTCAAGATTATTTTTTTTCCCCAATAAGAATTACTAAGATTACTTGAGAGCAATTGTTATAAAAAATTAAAAATATTGTATTAGGTATAACAAACTTTGATCGTGTTTGTCGATTGAACTTTGATTTTGATCGTGGATTGCGTTCGAGATTGCAGCGTGCATCTGAGTACCAACTCACTGCAACTGGTTAGACTAGAAGCCGACCCCTATATATTTGTGAAAAGATAAAAGAATGTTTAAGCCTAATTTTAGTTATCTGTTACCTAATTGAGACGCAGTGATGTTCTCAGCGTGCAGCGTCGCAAATTCAAATGTTGTTTTTCTATTTAGCTTTAGTCACTAGACTATTTTCTAGCATCTAATCCATTCGAATAATGTAATCCGTGCGATAATAGCATATCGGACCTGTTCACAAGATTTGTACATTTTCGACGTTTCCGTTTTGCGCACTATGATTGGAAAATTTTCGCTTAACATTGCATTAGTCAGAATGCATCGATTTTCATCAGTAATGTGAAGTGTTTTTTTTTGGAAGTCGTCTTTGCATGAATCAAGTTTGAAGTCGGAGAATGATATCATATTTGGCTATAATGGGGGTAAATGCAAACCATTTTGCATTTTATTGTCAGAAAAAAGCATGAAGACTCAAGTTGCTTAAAATGGCGGTTTTTGCGAGAAATTGTAATAAGCGTGATCATATTAACGAGTTCTGTTGTATTCATTTATGTTTTTTTATTTACGATTAGTTATAAAATGCGATTTTATTTAAATAAAGATACTCTAAGAATTGTTGACTAACATAAATATTATGGAGGCCATAATATGTTAGCCAAAAATTAACTTTAGGTAAATATGCATCCATTAATTTGATCTCTACTCATAACAGGTGTATGAGTAGAGATTTGTCATAAGTTTTTGGGGTCAACCTGGGGCAAGCTAGGTAGTTCCAGCTCCAAGCTGGCCCCAGGTTGTGAGCTCTCGAGCCACGGCGGCCGGCTTAAATAGGCATTCCCCCCACTCTGCCCTCTCAATGGACGTACTGCGCATATCCAGACTCACACCCAGGCTCTCACACCATTTGTGAGTGGCCGAGCGCTATTGCATAGCAGCAAAATATTTTCCTGGGCTCGAAGCCTTAAAAACAAAACTGTCATTTAACCCGATTAAACAGTACTCAATAACACAATTTAAAGTATTTCTATTGTTAAGCAAACTTCCGTGACCTCCTGATGCAAATTCCTACTTTTTATGAGTATATTTTTTTCTATAGTTATACAAGTTTTTCTATCCGACCTTCCACTACACAGACAGTCAGATATATGTATAAATATGTAGTAGTGTAGTTAGTCAATGTATGATGGACGTTCCCTCGTGAGTCGCGGTAGTTCTCTTGCACTGACGTCCCCTACCCACGACGTTGATTTGCTCCGTTTAGCACAAATAACACTACAACATAATACATTCTACCGTAGAATAAAGAAACGCTTCTATCTTCAGATCCCTTTGATCTGACTAAAATTTGTACCACCCAAACAAAGTGCCGAGACAAAGTGCCTTTGTATTAGCGAATGCGATTAACGAAATGCAAAAATATAAGTGATTGATCACGTGACCTTTCGACAGCGTTTGCCAATTCCATATATTTTTGACCTTTTCACAATCACCTTCGCCACGCTACTCAGAGCTACCGGATTAACTTTTTGGACGCCATAGTCACGCATCCTGGCAAATTCACAAATTTGAGACAAAAAGTACGGCTAATTTGTGGCTTAGCGTCGGGGGCACGCCGATAAGTTTATGCTCGTGCGTTCAGCAAAAGATTAAAAAAGTGAGTTTTACCGGTTTTTTTTTTCGGTTTAAAGAAAACTAGGCCTGTGCGATTTAAGACAAAGCTTTATTTTTACCAGCTAAGAATTCTAAGATCTTCTACGCACTGTAACGATACTGCAACTGGTGCAAACACTAAAAGAGAGAGAATGTCAAATCTTTAGACGTACCTATGTACAAACGGACACAACTCACGACGTTTAGCACTGAGCTAACGACTGAAGGAAAAGCAGGTACCCACTGATTTTAATTTTATAACTTACATTTGTTACATGAAAAAAATGTCTGTCTTTCTAACAGCAATAATTTTAGTTTCTTCATAAAGAATTTCAGGTTTACGACCATAATACCAAGTTACGTTCGCGAAAAGAGTATCCGTATTATGTTAGCGTCTAATAAGATTTCTCAAATTAGTAAACTGTATTAGTTTTCATATCATTTCAAATCCAACAGGCCGCATTTCCGCAAAATCTCGCTTTAATGACATCTAGCTGACCAACTTGTGTAAGTGCACTGTGTATTATAAATCTTCTAGGATTTAATTTGGGTTACAAAGATTTCGTCACGTGTCCAAACTCATCCACTTTAATTCATAAATACAACGTTAGCTTATTCATTTCCACTTTTGAAAGCCGTCGGCTACCAAGAACGCCACGCAAAAGTAATAATCAATTATTGTGTCTCATTCGTCCTGCACTTGATAAGTTACTAAGTGGATAACTGTTTTTCACAAACAGAAAAATTCAGGAATCTCAACGATACAATTCGCTTAACTAATAGTGTGCTCCTGATTAACTTTAAATTTTACTGGACAGTGTGTTACAGTATATCGTCATTGCAAATTTAAAATCTTCTATGTGACTTTTTTCGAAAACGAGTTTTGCAGATATTTGAAAAGCGATTTTGAATACCCATACTTAACAAACTTCCATGCAACTGTGAGTACTTGCATCGATAAAGCACGTATCATTATTAAAAAATCTCAAGTTCCAGCCTAAATTTTACAGGAAGTTTCTTTTATTTTTCCTCGAAAAGTTACTTTTACACATAGGAGATTTTAAATAAGTTCAAACCTATAGTTTAAAACTGAAAAGGGCAGGGCTGTCCAAGTCTGAACCGTTCGGGGAGCAATATTTATGACGTCAAATTTTTGCGGTCTGACATTCTGACGTCCCTAAAATACCTACTTGCTGCGATGACGTTGTTCGTCAGTGTTGGTTTTAGCACTGGGTAAATAAATGAGACTTCATTATTGGTTGAAAGGGTGTTAACTGTTATCAGCGAATCAGTGGCGGATTTACTTAAGTCGATTTTTTTGTCATCGATCGCTAAGAAGAAGAGAATCAGGCATAGTAATCGTAAGATCATCATCTACCCAACCTTTTTACCGACTATATTGGGGTCGGCTTCCAGTCAAACCGGATTTGGCTGAATACCAGTATTTTACGTGGAGTGACTATCTATCTGACGTCTATAACCCAGTAACTGGGTAACACGATACTTCTTGGCAAGACTGCTGTCAGATATTCTGGCTTCTGACAATCCGTAACGACTGGTCAAGATCTACAAATGACAGCCGGGACCAACGGCTTAAAGTGCTTTCAGAGGCACGGAGGAGTCTATCAGGAGAGGTATATTAAGATGGTCATCCAATAACCGACCTCGGCAAGCGTTTCTTATACATGACGATCGTTCCGTTCAGCTGTTATTATTTCGCCGCGAGCTCCTACCAATTCGTAAAATGCAGACGTGATATTTTGTATGCTTAGCGTAAAACTGCGTAACGGAACTAAGTGAATAAAAGTCACCTACCGTAGTTACTAGACAGGAGTCTTGCTTGGCTAAGTAATAAAATTATTGTTCTAAACTGCGCACTCCCTTTGTAAAATGCGTGCGCTTTTTTAAATGAGTGAATCAGCCTTATTAAGTTGTTGCTTTCGATTTGAATTGACAACTGGCCTTCTTCTTCGTCCTCGTGTTATCATATGTTACCCCACCTGCCCCCAAAAGATTAGAAAATTACGTTTACGTTACGTTATAAAATAAACCTATATTCCAAATTATAGCTTTCTAGACTTAGTACTTTTGACTGTACGTTGATAGTCAGTCAGAACAAATGATTTCATAAGTATAGAAGATTTATTAGTAAGCTTATTACAATATGCAAGTTAAATTTAGACATTTGTGAATTCCTAAACAAGACAGCGAACTTACTTGTAGTAACTAACGCACAGTCGAATCTTAATCACGTAATATTGAAAAAGACAGACAAATAAATAATCAAGAATACAGATGTTCTTAGAAAAACTACTAGCTGTAGCTGTAGCTCAGTATTGACTCATGTTGCATAAACATGAAAATATAAAACCTTATTACTGCACCCTACATTTTATCCACAAGAGAAGTCAAATTGGCTGCTCAAACAAAAGACTATATTTAATACACTTATAGAAACCCTAAAATGTAGATATCATGATATTAAAACGCAATTTTCTTCTCGGTTGTTTTTAAGTAGTGACTCTACTTATAGCGTCACAGCTATTGCTGGTTAAGGTAAGAGAAACAACCGAGATAGATTATCAGAACAAAAAGATTAAGATACCAAACAGATAAAAGAAAAACCAAAACAAAACAAACTTTTCGTGTCAACATTGAATACGAGGACTCTTAGAACTGATGAAATTCTACATGAGCTTGAGAACGCATTAGAATATGTAAACTGGGATATATCAGGACTTAGTGAAGTCAGACAAATAGGTGAAGAAATTAGAGAATAACAAGTCTTTATCTTCTTCTACACTGGAAAAAAACAAAGATTGTATGGAGTGGGGTTCATGGTGAAAAATTATCACAAGGAATACATCCTAGAAATCTCAAGTAGGTAAATCAGTTGGAATTGCAACACTTAACCTCAAACTATACGGCTTTAAAAATCCCATATCCATAGTATAAGTATATTCGCCAACGGAGCAAGCTATCATGGATGAAACAGCCCAATAGGTATAGCACAATATAATGAAAAACAAACAATCAGACCCTACAGTACAAGCAAAAGAAACAATAATAATAATAATATTAATAATAATATCTTGGGACAACTCACACACGGTCATCTGATCCCAAACTAGGCAGAGCCTGTGCTATGGCAACCAGACAACTGATAAACATACTTATATATTTCTAAATACATACATATTATAGACAAATTACACCCAGACACAGAACAAATGATCATGCTCATCACACAAAGATTTGTCCTGGGTGGGAATCGAACCCACGACCTCCGGTTTAGCAGTCAGGGTCACTAACCACTCGACCAACAGGCCAGTCAATGAACAAAGACTGGTGAACTTTGCACTTGAGTACAACTTAAGTGAACAGTGTATATGTGTGTACAAGAAGAAACCAAATAGAAAGTGGACGTGGTACTCACCCGATTGCACTTATAAAAATGAAAACGACTTCGTATTGACAAATATCCCGCACCAATTTGAGAATGTAGAAGTCGTCAGCAAGCTTAATTTCAGTTTAAATCTCAAAATGGTATGAGGAACTATAAAGACTGTAAGGGAAAAAATATCAAAGAAGAACTTCAAACCTTCCTTATCACTCGAAGTACCCAATATACCCGAAGAAAACTTGCTCGAAATTAAGAAAGAGATATAATATAGAATACAAGAATAATATAATAGTATGGAAAAATGCTTATGCACGATAGACAAACAATAAAAATAATCAAAGCCCAAAAAAGACAAATTAGGTGCAAAAAGCTAAAACAGTTATGGAGAGAGAAGAAACATGTTTCACAACCGAAAAGATAATAGAAAGTATCAATTAAGAAATTTCAAGAAGGATACGACAATGTAAAAAAAAAGACCTTGAAAACTGGCCAAATGCGAGTCGGAATCGCGCGCAAAATTTTCCGAACGAATTTCAATCATTTAATCATTTTTGTAACATGTTTCCTGCAATCTGTAGGTAAATAATTAATATCTTCATTGTTTTCAAAATTTTAGGCCCATTAGTTTCGGAGATAAGGGGGGGGGGGGCG